>CAUYRT010044097.1:0-59499 GCA_963574885.1 Lepilemur ruficaudatus
ATCTGAAAAATGAGAGATTAACTTACCATTAATTGGCAGGTTGAAGTTTCTTGCCAATATCACCCTATCCCACAACCACCAACAGAAATTAGCATTCAAACTAAGAAATTATAAAATGAAAATTTTACTTTCATTTTTCCACATCTGAGTAATATGTTGATTTTGAAACCACCACCACCAAACACACACACACACACACACACACACACACACACACACACACACATTTAGGCCCTTTCTGGTATTTTTATTCCTTTATTGATATAAAATACATTCTTAAACTCAAAATAAACCTTTGTATTTGAGCATGTCCATAGGCAATGTGGAAAGATTTTTTCTTTTACTAGGCATAGTTGAGATTTCTTATTCTTTTTGTCAGAGGAACTCAAACTGCTTTCCTGTATTAACCTTGTGTGAGTTGTATAGTACTCGGTATAGGCAACACAGGAAGCTGATTGCTGCAAGTAAATGTATGAAACATTTTGGAAAACTCTGCCAAATTTTCCTTGGGAAGATCCTCCCACACCCTCTTGTTCCCTGGCACTCCCCAGGAGTGAACATATTCTTGCCTGGGACAATCCCCATTTACACCAGCTGCCCTAACACAATTGTTGGAAGTGCACGTTTTACCCCATAGTGTTTTGGTCTGAGGAGGCTCCAGGGTCCTTCTAGCCATGGAGTGTTTCTGACACCAGGTGGCAGTAGCTGCCCACAGTTGAAAAAGTACTGCAGCTTGCCGGCCTTTCCACTGTCTGTGGCAGAGAAAGTGGCTCATTCATTAACCTGGGACAGGGCTCCAAATATATACACCAGACGAATGGAGTGAGGTACCTTAGAATGAAGGACTTAGAATGCAAGGATCATCTTGTCCATCCCCTGCCGTGGGCAGGCCACACAGCATTTCTTGGCAGCTATGGGAGAAGCTATCCTCGGGGTGGGAACTCTCTCAGCTTGTGAAACTAGACTTTTTTTTTGAGACAGAGTCTCACTCTGTTGCCCTGGCTAGAGTGCCGTGGTGTCAGCCTAGCTCACAGCAACCTCAAACTCCTGGGCTCAAGTGATTCTCCTGCCTCAGCCTCCCGAGTAGCTGGGACTATAAGCATGTGCCACCATGCCTGGCTAATTTTTTCTATATATACTTTTAGTTGCCAATTAATTTCTTTCTATTTTTAGTAGAGACAGGGTCTCACTCTTGCTCAGGCTGGTTTCGAACTCCTGACCTTGAGCAATCCTCCCGCCTCGGCCTCCCAGAGTGTTAGGATTACAGGTGTGAGCCACCGCGTCCTGCCAACTTTCGTTCAATAATTTCAAGCAGCTCCGGGAGAGAAGTGAAGGGTCCACTTAACCAGCAATTTCTGATGTCGTCATCTACAAAGACACTAGTCCTTGCTCTGAATGTGCAGACTGCTTAGATACGTTCAACCAGCCCATAAAGAGTGTTTTCCAGATGACACCTCAATTGTCAGTTCTTCTCTTTTAAAATTCCTGTTATGGGTTGAAATGTGGCAGCCTTAGGAAACTGATGTACTCCCCACTCACACTGGATGCCCCTTGCTGCATACCAATGCCACCATATGGTCAGCAGCATAAAACAACACATGTTTATTGTCTTCTGGTTTCCTTTGTTCAAGAGTCCTGGCACAGCTTAGCTGGGCCCTCTGCAAGGCTGCAATCAAGGTGTCAGCCGGGGCCTGATGTTAGATACATACAGAGGCCTGGATGGGCAAATAGTGAAAGATGGGCACAGAGGCGCGTGGGTGGACAAAGGAGCAGGCACGAAGTGTGAAGATCTCTGGGTCATATGCTAGCGCCCGCTGGAGAGAACCACTGAAGGGGCACTAACTGCCAAGCAAACAGAATGGCTGGCCATATGACATCAGCCAACTTCAGTCATCAGCTACCCTGGTGCTGACACAAAGGACACATGAAGGAAGGCACACGGTCAGAGGCATGGAGGCTACCTATGCTTGAGCCCAAAAAACGGCATAGGCCCCACTGACCAAGGCTGAGTGAGCTACTGTTCCTATGAAATGTCCAACCTGCCAGCAACAGAGACCAACATGCAGTCCCCATATAGCCCCATTCCTCCAGGAGGCCAACGACCTCATCAGTAGCAAGTTAACTCTTTTGGGCTCCTTCCGTCCTGCAAGGGCCAGTGATTCATTGTCATAGGGTAATGTCTATTCCAAATATTATCTTAACCAAATAATCCCAACCAGTAAGAAACATCTACTTCAATCACCAGACACAACTCACTCTAGAAAGATTATGCTAACAGCTGCTGATCATGTCTTCCTACCCACATCCTGACATGGGCTATGGCTAAGGTCTCAGCTCCCATCTGTGCAATGATCTCCTGGGATTCTTTACTCTGTGCTTTCCCTAGCAATCTGTACATGAACTTAAACCTTCTTCTAACTGCCTTTGGAATGCCTAATGTGTTTAGGGGATAAACATGGCTGGATTGTAAGCTTTGCTCTCAGGTAAATGGTGGTTAAGGCTGTAAAAGCCTGCTAAATGCCATTATAAAACGATTATTTGTGCTATACGAATACTTCCTTTGTTGTCATTTGGAGGAGTGGCAAGTCTCATAGTTCACCTTCCTTGGTGAATTTCTAAGACAGTGATCAAGGACTTATAGTAATGCAGGTGTTTTAAACAATGATTTTTTTCAATACGTAGGATTCTGACCTGAGCTAGGAGAGACAATGTGCCTTCCCAGCAGATGACAAGGACAGAAAAGGCTTACAAAGTGGGCACAGTGAGCAAAAAACTGCAATAATGCATAAGGGAGGAGGTTAACCCTTGACTACCAAGGAAGAGGAAAGGATCGGGTGAGCCACTTGGGAACAGAAAGTCCCTCTGCCCACTGCTCTTCCTTATACGTTAGAAAACGTGTTTAGGAGAGGGAGGAAATCGATGTGGATTGTTTTATAGCACAAGTAACTTTCCTTGTTGTGGTTGGCTTTCTGTTTGCTGATTTTTACTCTCGTGTGTGTTTTGCAGATAAAGTCCTTTGTTAAAACTGGGACTGGGGAATTGGAGGTGAGGTGGGGTGGGGCACGGAGTGGATAAAGCTCTCCCCAGATGTGACATTTGGTCAAAGTATTATTTAGCCTGATTCTGCAGTTTGAGGCCAAAAATCAGGTTACAGTGTCATAAATCTATGTAGAAGAGCCCCCCGTGGCTTTGAAGTAGGCAAGAAAATTCGGTTATACCTCCAAGAGAAATAGCCAGTACAGAATTTTCTTCCTCGTCAAGCTTCAGAGAGGGGACATCATGGCTCTGGGTCAGTGCTCCAGAAGTTGGCCCCAGTGTGTTACAACTAAGTGTACTTTGCTATAATTTATGTCTGTAGGTATGAAAAAGTCTTCAAAGTGTTCAAAAGTAGATAAAAATAGAAAAACATACCCTTAAGCATGCAAGTGACTGCTGTATTTATAAAACGATGAAAATTTGACAAATATTTACTTAAAAATACACATTTAATTCAGAAGTTTTCTTAAACAAAATGATTTATTTTTAATCTTCAAGTGTCAAAATGATGGGAAGAAAGAAGAAAGAAAGAAAGAAAGAAAGAAAGAAAGAAAGAAAGAAAGAAAGAAAGAAAGAAAGAGAGGAAGAGAGGAAGAGAGGAAGAGAGAAAGAAGGAAAGAAAAAGGAAGAAAGAAACCAGAATAGATAAAAATACTCAAAGATTTTTTTTTTTGAGTGTTTGATCATTTCAGACACCTGCTCCCTGTTGCTATAAGCTAAGCTAATTATATTATTAGCTAGTGTTTACTGAGAATTAATGGCATGTAGGCACTTTGAGTTATATAGATTATTGCATTTAATCCACTTAATAACTTTATAAGGCAGGTGCTATTATCTCCTGTATAACAGATTAGGAAACCAAGGTTTAAAGAGAACAGATAATCTGACCCATATTACTTTCCTAGTAAAAAGTAGAGCAGGGGATATTAACTTAATGGAAGGACAGCCTGACTCCAGAGCCTATGTGATCAAACATGATGCTGTATTGCTCCCTGAGGAGCTGTAAGGGGAGAATCTAGCCAGGCATTAGCCACCTCTCCACCACCTGCACGAGGATCGCTCAATTCTGGGGATGAACCTCTGAAGGCAGGGCCACCATGTATGGTTCTTTAGGTTGTGCACTGTTTCAAGGGTGCTGTGTCTAAGGGGATACTGTTCACATTGTAGATTTATTTTAACTAATATGGGAGGCTCCAGGGTGAGGGCGAAGATCTGGAGCTCCAGGAGTGAAGCTGTTTACCAACTACTGGAATAGTAGCACACTCAGCTGTGCACACTCAGTAGCACACACACACGCACAGACTGCCTCATCCCCCAACCAAACTCCAAGCGTCTCACAGAGCTGTTTCTCTTTCTCTCCTATTGCTTTCAGTGACTCAGTTCCTACCCCTAACCGGTCTTCAAACCTGGAAGGGAGAATGCAAGAAGAATACATGCTGCCATCTATGGTTGTTCAAATTATGCAACAACATAGCAGCAGACTCTATTCTTAAGGAAGAGGTGCCCTTTCTAATTGGCCCAAGGGTGCCATTGTCTGTTAGAGGTTCTGGTGAGGACCCTTAGTTACAGCCTGCTGCATCCCCATTTCCTTGATCACCTTAATTGTTGAGTGCTTGGGCTGTGCAAGCCATTTTAATGTCAGCTTAAGGCCAACAGAGGTAGGAAGATCAGATCTTTTACAAGGAAAAAAACTCATTCATAAACTATTTTCCAAAGGGAAATACTGGGGTATTTTTGAAGTGTGTCATCTGTTTGGATAATCCACACTTGTCAGCATTCTCTTTCTGTGAAGATCATCTCATTTACGGTATTGTGCTTTGTCTAGGGCATGAATTAGTAACCACCAGGCCACACAGTTGAACAGAAGTTAGTGATCCAAACTGCCCAAATTGCTTTTCCTTGGTGGTTGGAGGGGCAAGGTCAGTGGAAGGGCACCAGCTGCCAGCCAGATGGCAGGGGAATTCCTCTTCTAAATTTTGAAGTTTTCCTTCTTTCCTGCCCAGGTTGTTGCGTCACTTGTCCAGAAGATGCCTGAATGGGCAGGCTAAGCTGGGGCATCCTAAAAAGTTTGGGACCCTGGACTGGAGGGGCCATTAGAGGAGGGAGGATATGGATCTCTGTGTTTTCCTTGAAGCTACTATCACCACCCCAGGAAAAGTTCTTCAGGAATAAGTGACAGTAGGAATGACAAGGGACTAGGACTGGCTTCTTCCTGTAAGTAATCCAACCCAGGGAGAAGTGACTTGAGGCAAGTGGCAGAGCTATGCCTTGCACCCCGATTTCTAGTGCCAGCTCCAGCTGCTTTGCAACATACCGTATTGACTTCTCAGTCTGCAGGTTTAAACAAGAGCAACAAGAAGACGTCTGAACACCAGCATCTCACAGGGATAAAAAGAAAAGTCCACGTGGATCTTATTTCTAGACTGAGATGGATGGAGAAGCCCCCCAAAAGCCCAAAGAACTAAAGG
Organism: Lepilemur ruficaudatus; assembly: GCA_963574885.1. Lineage (NCBI taxonomy): Eukaryota > Metazoa > Chordata > Mammalia > Primates > Lepilemuridae > Lepilemur > Lepilemur ruficaudatus. Next base: position 5,505 of record CAUYRT010044097.1, read on the forward strand.
TGAGATGAGGCTTTCCTCTGGAGATTGGGGTCTTGCCTCTGAGTGTGGGTGGTGAGTTGCAGCAACAGCTGTCAAATGTGACCCCACGTGTCCTTTCCAGAGCAGGTGGGCTCCTTCCCAGGAGGCCAGGGAAGGACCCTGAGAGTTCAGGCTGCAGCATCTCCTTCCCAGCTCTGTACTCTTCTGCTCACACCCACCAGAGTGCATGGGTCCTTAGAAGTCCTGGGTAGTGTAGAACCAATAAACAATAGAAAGAGAAGAAAGATGGAGACCACACAGGCAAAGCTCTCCTTTTACAGTGGAGGGGAAAGGAGCATGGGTCAAGGATATTGTATCAGCCTCAGGCAAAGCAGACCTTTCTGGCTCCTGGTTCTGTGTTCTTCCCTCTAAACCACACTGACCCCTTCCCTTCCTGTCTGCTGCCCAGGACATGGGGATGGGGACATGGGGAGTAGGAGAGAAGTTGGGCTGGGAGGGGCGGCAGGGATCTGGGAAATCATACACCACCCTGTGCTGAAGATGAGGTAGACGCCCATCCCAGCAGGACCAGAGGCACAAGAGAGTTCTCCCAAGTGGCTGCATCCCCTGAAATGCGATGCATTGTAACTGAGGCCTGTGGACCCCAGGCTACCGACTCGGGGCTCCCTGTCTCCTGGAGAAAGGATTTCTGAAGGTCATTGGCAAGGGAGGGTGACTTGGAGAACTTCCATTGAAGGTTGTCCTTCCAGCCTCCAATCAAGGCTGATAACTCTCTGGAGACGTTTTATCTCACACTCTGTGCTTCCTCATTGCCCCTGGAGGCGGCTCTTTCTCCTGAAGCCCAGAGATTGCTGCACCAATGGGCTTCCAAAGTACTGGGCAGCGTGTGCCAAGACTTTGGCCCCAGCATGTGCTGGGCATCAGCACTTAGCACTTTAGAAAAATTGGTCCGTTGGGAACCTGGGTGCCAGCCCCAGAATTGGCCTGGACTTGGTGAATATTAATGAAACTATAGATTAGGCACAGATCACACCCTGGGAGAACCTCCGGGTGAGGGCAGGAAGCCAGAAGCTCAGGAAGGCAGGGAGAGGTCTGAGATGGCCACGGCAGTGCCCACAGGGGACTCGCGAGAGGAAAGACACAGGGAAGGTGTGAGAAGCCTGTGGGCTTTTCAAAATCTGACCACTCTTGGGCCAGAACTGGATAGAGCAGGCAAAGGCTGGGCAGAGCCAAGCTGCGGGGACAACTCGTAGCTACAGGGCCACCCCACGGATTCTTGACCTTCCTCTCTTCTCCTATCTCCTTTGTCTCACCTCCTACCCTTCCTTCTCTCTCCCACTTCTCCTCCCTTCTCTGCCTTCTTTTTTCCCCTCCATTCCCTTCTCCCCTCCTTTGATTCCCTCCTGCCTACGTCGCAAACTGGCCGGTGGCTCTGCAAGGCTTAGTCTAGTTAGGGAGCAAGGGGGGTTCTGCCCAGGGGCCAAACCACTGACTGCTAGTGCGCGTCCTTAACATCAGTGACGTATGTAGTAGAACTGGAAGACAAACACAAGGGCTAACTTCAGTTTGCTTTCTTTTAAATAATCTATAGATCCCAGGGACTTCAGGCAGTAAATAGATTAAAAGAACAGATTTTTAATCAGTGGAAAAGCATTCCCCTAGGGGGAATGAAATGCAAAAGAAGCATGACATACAATCTCTGTCTTTTTAATTAGCAATCAGTAGAAGACCATTGAGATCAGTGTGGGATCCATTCAAAAAGAGGGGGGTTTCTGTTCACAACAGCTGTGCATTGCTCATCTACAGTGTGCTAGAGCCTGGGGGGGGGCACAAAGTGCTGTCCTCAAGGAGCTCCCCAAGCCAGTGGGAGAGACCAGAGCAAGGGTAAGGTCAGTGTGGACTGGGGACAGGGAGAATTTTCCAGAAGCTGTGGGGAAGAAACAGAATAGGACACTAGTGCAGACATCTACCTGGCCTGAGATTTAATTTTTAACTCCTTGTTACTGACGGGAGGTGCACTAACAGTGAAGCAGAAAGCTTCCCTTGAAGGAATCAATGCTCCTCCTGTAAAGAGGAAGGAGAGAGGAGAAAGCGGGAAGGGGACTGCCCTATGTCACCAGGCACATCGCCAAGCACTTGTACCACAATCCCACTTAAGCTGTGCAGCAGCAGCCCCATCCCGGTTCCCTCCTTCCCCTGGAGAGGAGATGAATCCCCGAGACTAACTTTCCAAAGTCCCACAATTCCAAACAGGTTTGGACTTGCACACGTGCGATCTCTCCCCTACACTGTGCTCCCCCCAGATTCAAAGCTCCAGGCTGGCGAGTGGGTGCCAGGGCTGGAACCCTACAGAGGGAATTTCACCTCTTCCGAACACAGGAACCTCAGGGCAAGGGAAATTTTAACCCTGGCAGGAGTGCCCCAGGCCCAGTGCGCACGCTTAGGAGTGTGAGGATAGAGGCATGCTTCCTCGGGGAGGGCACTGCTTGTCTTGCTCTCAGGTTTATCCGACCCAGCCCCTGTGCTGAGCGAACTGTGGTCCCAGAGTGAGAAGGTGCCCACCCAGGTCCCACTGTCACTCACTCCAGCTTCTCTCGGGCCTCTTTTCATGTATAGTGTTTTTTGCAGGTTGCCAACCAGAAGGCAGGATGGAAAATGCTCCTCCTCCTCATACTGTGCCTGCTGCAAGGTGAGTCCCACACCCAGCCCACATTCAGAGTGTGCAAAAGCAGACCTGAGTCTTCCAGGCTTGCAGAGATCCCTGGTGGGCACCACAGTGGCACTGGCCATATCCACGGCTGCCTCTTCTGGGATCCAAGGCCATGCAGTGGCTCCAGGGAGTCAGATCGGGGCCCAGGGGAGTGAAGGAGGTTAGAGATCACATGCCTGACCTGATGATTTCTAGAATATTCTTTGTTTTGACATTCCCCATGTCTCTACCTTCTTCCATTTAAGTTGTTAACGGAAAGTCAGCTGCATTTTCAAGATAAGCGTTCCAGGGCATGCAAAAGACAGAAGGAGCAGTGCTTCCTTACCCTTCATTCTACAAACAAGTGCCAGGCCCAGCACTAGGGACATAAAGATAAAGACTCTGCTCTAATCTTAAAGAGTTCAGAGTCTACAAAGAAACTATATGAGTCCGTAAAAATTAAATTCACTTATTTACTTATTTATTCAATATACATTAAAGAAATACTTACTGTGTGCCAGGCACTGGGGACAGATAAATGAAAGACAGGATCCCTGCCCTAAAGCTCCTTGCTGGCTAGTGGGGTGAAGCTGGCCAGGTATAGACCAGGCTCAGATGACAAATGGCCCCTTCTCCAAGCTGTGGTAGCTGGAATTTATTCTGATGGTAATGGGAAGCCATTGAGGAATATAGTGAGTATGTACCTAAAGTGTCCAGTACCTAGAACCTAGTCCCAAGTAGATGCTTAATAATTATTGGATAAATGAATGAATGAAAATGCCATGATAATACCAAAAAAGGACTAACAATTGTATCTGCTTTATAAATCAGAGTTTCAATGAATCAAAAATAGCCAATATTTGAATAAGCATTCAGTGTGACATAATCATACTACCTCTTTATTTTAATATCTCACTACCCCCTTTAAAATTTTTCATCAAGAGCTGGCTTCCCTGCCCCCAAATGAAAATGCAGGCAGGCCCATGTTTTTCTTACTAACGTATAGGTTATAGTTCTAAATTAATTGCTTTAAGTCTCAAATGTTCTACATTTGATTATTTTTATTTGGAGACAGGGTCTTACTCTGTCACGCAGGCTGGAATGCAGTGGTACCATCAAAGCTCAATGCAGCCTAGACTCCTGAGCTCAAGTGATCCTCCCTCCTCAGCCTCACGAATAGCTGGGACTACAGGTGTGCACCACCACACCCGGCTAATTTTTTAATTTGCTGTAGAGATGGGATCTTACTGTGTTGCTCAGGCTGGTCTTGACTACTGGCCTCAAGTGATCCTCCCACCTCAGCCTCCCAAGGCACTGGGATCACAGGCATGAGCCACTGCGCATGGACAATTTGATCATTTTAAGTGTCCAGTTAAACATTTTGGTCAGCACTTTAATCTCCATTCAAAGATATACTCCCTCTTCCTCCCAAGGCCTGCAGTCCAGGAGGAGGTATGGTGGCTGCCTTCTCTCTGCCCCTCCCTACCTCCTCCCCATCTAGGCAGCTGCGGCCTGGGACCTCAGCAGGGCTGTAGGAGTGGGAGGGAGCAGAGGCGGGAGGGCAGGCAGCTCCGGCTTGGTGGATGGCCTGGAGCTCTCTGGCCTGGCAGGGGTTTCGAGCTGGCTCCTTACCTCTTCCTCTTGTGGGTGCCTTTGGGGACACTCGGCCAGCCCCCTGATGACCCACCTCCTCCCTTTGCTGCAGGTTCTTCTTTGTCCCCTCTACACAGAGGACCCCATGTCAGATGGCTGCTGGATGGCTCTCTCTCCTCCGGAACTCACCTGTGGGCCGTTGAAACACTGTCCTCACCCCTGTGCTGGCGGGAGAGTTCCTTGGCAGGTGCAGCCCCTACCCTCCCTTCATCCTGCCACAGGCCTCTTGCTCTCGCTCACACCAAGCCAGCCTCCCTCCGCTGCAGGCAGCCCTCGCACCTCCCTAGTGGGAGCCATGGTGGGAGATGGGAGCCAGGGACACCCACGGGCCTGCACGGAGGGCAGAGAATTAGCATTGGGGCCCCCAGGTGAGCCCCAGAATGATCCCAAAATGCTGGCCTTGTCTTCAGTTCTCACTAGTGGTTCGTATAAATTCCAAAACCCTTAATTCTTATATATAATGAAGAGCTACTGATCAGTGACCTGCCAAACATGTCCTTAAGGTACTGGTTCTTAACTTTGATATTAATAAAAAACTTATGTGCATTGCAAGAGTTGTTTAAGGATTCTGAAGCAGCTTTCTACTGTGAAGTCAGATGCCCCCATCCTGCTAACTCATGAAACAGTGCTCCTCTCAAATGTGCCACATGTAGATCACAAGAATCCCTGAAATCTGGGGTGTGGATACTTCATCAGGGCATCACCATTGTCCTGAGATGGTCCTTATTTGTAATTGTGAATATTCTTGACTTTCAATGATAAATTACCACTTAACTTTATCGTCAGTGGCATGGCTTGGGGTGTGTTGTTTAATTAAACCCACCATGAGTATTGACATGTCCATAGCTTTTATGGCCTCTGCTTTTCCTATAATTAGACCTTAAGACAATTGTCATCGGCAGGACAGGCTTCATGGGCATGTGACTTGTTTGATCACCTGGGACCCCACACTCAGAAGGAGCTTGGCTTCATGCTCCACTGATGCCATCTTGAAATTCTTAATACCTTTTGAATAAGGGGTCTTGTGTTTTAATTTTGTTCTGGGACTCACAAATTATTTAGATGTTCCTGGCAATAAGATATTAAACTGATCTTTCTGGAACTTTCCTATGTCTTTGGGGCCTCATCTCAGAGGCCCCAAAGACATAGAACAAATTGATAGGTGTGAGGCACCCACATCCTAAAGCAGTATGTTGAACCACCTCTACAGGACTGTAGAAGGAGATTGTAAAGCTGGTTCCAGCCATAGCCCATCTCGTAGCTGCCCAGGCCAATTGAGGGAAGGGGAAGAGTCCCCAGAGTGCAGAAGAACTCACTGTGAGAGCTGTTTTGGGGAGAGATGTCACTGTGTTGTGCTCCACATCACCCATCCCAGGGGACAGGAGGGATCGCTTTCCCTTCATTTTAAGCCAAGTGGGAGAAGGAACTTCTGGAAAGTCACCCAACAAGCTTGCCATTGGTCCCAGGTTTCTCCTGACAGCAGGACACAGGTATGCTTCTTGTGACCAAATGTGAGGCCTCCCCCAAGAGGGCCACCCAGAGGGTACTGTGACCATAAAAAGAAGAGCAGATAGCCAGAAGTCATAGGCTTGGTGGTAGCTGTAAAAGACCAGCAGAAAGACAGGCAGTTTTCACAAGCACAGAATTGTAGCCAGAAGCCACCAAAAATATATCTGGGAGGCAAAAAAGAGACATGTTTGAACATTTGCCACACTCAGAAAACACCAAGGGAAGATCACAACTGTCTCATTCACTCTCCTCTCTCCCCTCCATGCCTAATCCTGGGGGGGGGGACCCCGAATAGCAGCTTTCAGCAGAGGAAGGTATAGATCACAGCAAGAGACCCCAACTTGTCCCCCTCCCATATGACAGGCTCCAAGCCCAGCTGGGAGATGGGAAAAGCTTCTGTTGTGTAAGAGATTGGAGTTGCAATCTTTCATCAGACTGTGATGGGTATATAATTTTAGACTAGACTGGGCTTTTTATTATCCAAGAGAAATTACTATTAATATATGTAAGTGTATGCTTGAGATTTCATTAAGGAGCAGAGGAGTCCACAGAGAAAGTATGAAGAGGCAGTGAGAGAAAGAATAAATGTTGTTCTGCTTGGGCACTATCAAATTTAAGCTGTTGAGGAAACTGGCCATATGCTGTGGTTCCACTATGAGTTGTCTATGCCTCTTGCCAAAGCAGACACATTCACAATACTGCTCATCTGTGCTTTTACGGTGGCACTTGGTGGTTTCTGTTTCTACAGAAAAGTGGCCAGTGTGAAAAATTTTGCAACCACTGGTCCAGACACGTCCCCACCAAGCACAGCAGGATTCTCGTGTTCCAGGGCACCCTCTCCTCTGCAGAGGAAAGGCACACCGATATGTTCTCACTGTTGTCATCTCTCCCTTGCATTCCGTGCAAACCGGGGCCCTCCTGTCGGATGTAGCCTCAGCCCTCTTGCATGAGCTTAGGTGACACCTTTTTTAAACATCTGCATTGGAGCACAGTGGAATGAACCCAGGCTCTGGATGGGCTGGTATGAGAACACCTAGCACATTTAGCTAAGTGCTAGCTGAACAGTGGGTAAGATTATTGCTGCCTTTTCATCTTTCATATGGGGCCTTGGGTACAGCGCCATTCCATATCTTGGGGAGACTCCCACTTCCGCAGTGGCCAAGCTCTGCTATTTCTACTTTCACAGTGGAATTTTCTAATCTGACCCCTAATTCTGGCAGTTTAGAGCTTGTTATGGTGACTATATTCACCTTTCCCTCTCCTTTGACTTTTTCCTCTGCCTATAGTTGCAAACGCATTGAAGGGCCCGAGGCTGGTGTCTGGGAAGCCTGGGGGAGCTGTCACCATCCAGTGCCATTATGCCCCCTCCTCGGTCAACAGGCACCAGAGGAAGTATTGGTGCCGCCTGGGACCCCCAAGATGGATCTGCCGCACAATCGTGTCCAGCAACCACTACACTCACTATCGCTACCACGGCCGTGTGGCTCTAGTGGACTTTCCACAGAAAGGCTTCTTTGTGGTTAGGCTGTCCCAGCTGTCCCTGGATGACATGGGATGCTACCACTGCGGCATTGGAGATGGCAGCACCATGCTGTTCTTCAGCATGAATCTGACCGTCTCTGCAGGTATGAGCTGACGTCTGATGAGCCACGCTTGCAGAAGTGAATGCTAGGAAGGGGAGGGTGCAAGGGAAGGTTCAGAGAACCAAGAGGGCTTTAAACATTAGGTGAGGGATGATGAAAAGCTGGGGGCAAGGCAAAGGCTTTAAGAAGTAGGCTTTCATTTCAAAGGGAAGCTACCTTCAGAAGGAAGGTAGATATTAGGATAAACTTCCCAGCTGAATGTACATAACTCCCCACTCCCCATGTGTGGAATACATACTTGGAGATAGTTCCAAGGAGGTAGTGAATTGGCTAATGTGACTTCTTAGGGTCCTGATGGCTTTACATTCAGACATGCAGACAAGGGGTGGCACTGCAGAGGAGCTGTGACAAGCAGGACGGAAGAATTGCAACTGGCCTCTTCCTAACACAGACCCTAGCAGAGCCTCTCAGCAGAGATGTGACAGCTACGAGGCCCAGGTCCTGTGCAGCAGATTCCAGAGAGCTGATCCAGAGTCAGGCAGCCAGAGTGCAGGAAGGGCACCCAGGCCGTGGAAGGCCACTCTACAGAAGAGATGGCGTGCTAGGAGGCAGCCTGAGGTCAGGTTCGCTTTTTTAGATGCAGCTCTCCAACATTTGCTGCAATTGGCTGCTCTGCTGGAACTGGAATGTTTCTTTTTTTCTTTTGTGAAGAGCAGTGCCTGCTTGGCCATGGGACCCTGGGGACAGGGACAGCATGCGGATCCTGGACAGCTGGCTAGAGAGTACGTGGGCATGGGAGAAGGAGATGGGTCTATGACATGTAAATGTTTGCAGCAGACTAAAGAGTGCAGCTGGGTTTCCCAATATTTGTTATATTATATTTTATTATTTTATTTTATTTCATTTGAGATGGGGTCTTGCTCTGTCACCCAGGCAAGAGTACAGTGGCATGATCATAGCTCACCACAGCCTTGAACTCCTGGGCTCAGACTCCCAAGAATTCCTGCCTCAGATTCCCAAATTGCTGAGATTACAGGCGTGGCCCAAATTTTAATTTTATCCAACACATTGGCCAAAGACTGCAACTCCTAGTGAGGTTGCATTCCATCTGGCAAAGATTTTGAACTCAACATCCTTTGCCAAATCCAGTAAACAACCTGGATGCCTTCCCACATGGCCTTCCTCTGCCGTTCACACAGGTCCTTCCAGCACCCTCCCCACAGCCACTCCAGATGCTGGGGAGCTCACCCTGAGACCCTCTGGAACAGCATCTCCAGCAGCCAACAGATGGACTGCAGGACCCACACAGATCACAGAAGGACGGGGGACAGGATGGGACAGAGTTGCTCCAACTCCAGGAGCTAGCACAGCCACAGCTTCAGCTAAGGGAAGACAAACTCCAGGAACAACCGGGACAACAGCTCCAGGGACAGGCGTCTGGGTGGAGGCTTCTGTCAAGGCAACAGTTCCCGTTCCAGAGAGTCCAACTTCAAAAACCAGCCGAGTGTCCAACACAACAGAAGGTGTTTGGATGTGGGGCATCAGAAGCTCAATGACAAGCAGGGCTATTGTCAGCAAAGACAGGAGGGAGATGACAACCACCCAGGCCAACAGGCCAATGGTGGAAACAGAGAGGGCCAGGATATCTCTGGATGCAGCCAGGAAGGTCTTAGGAACCAGCAGGCCATCAGCCCTGGTCTCAGAAAAACTGCCCGGGGAAACACTGCAAGAAGCAATGCCGGTTTCTAAGCAACAATTCCTGGGCTTCACTGAAGGAACAACCCCAGCTGAAGGAGTGTGGACCTTGGGAGCCACCAGCATAGAGACCACATCTGTGGAGGGAAGCACAGAAGGGGACCTAGACACTGTGCCTGGAGACAGTGGTCCCCAAGCAACCCCAAGCCAGGCCCCAGCAGTAGGCTCACGGGGACCCCCCGGCAAAGAGTCATCCGTGAAGAGGTAACCCCCAGGCCCCTCCTCTCAGCCAGGGACCCACATCTGTCTCATCCCCTGACATGAAAGGGAAGCGCCTCCCCTCTGCTCACTCCTCTCCCTTTGTGCCGGCAGGAGAGTGACATACACATTAGACAGCTGCCCTCCCTTGAGGGGCCGTGCTGTGAGAATACTCCCTGAGTATTTTCACATGGTTTTCAAGTGAAATCTAAAAAATAGAATGACAGAATATTTAGGCTGGAACCTTAGGACTTTCTATTTTTTAAGATGAAGACCAGAAGCTCCAGAGAGGGGAGGTGACCTGCTGAAGCCACAAGGAAAGATTGTGGCAGAGACAAATGCTGAAGCTGGCATCCCCAACTCCCACTTGGTCCCCGTTCTTGTTGTGGCATGCAGTGGGGCTCATGCTCAGGCCGGTGGAGGAGGGAAAGGATTCAGGCTTGGGAACCTGAAGACAAGTGGTTCTAGTCCCAGCTCCGCTACTAACCAGCTATGGGAACCAGGGCAGCCAACTTTCCTTGGCCTCAGGTTCTTCCCCTATAAAATGAGGGGCGTGGGCCAGATGACCCTCCATCTTCTATCTGGCTCCAGCCTCTTCTCTCCTGTGCTCTTTCTGTCCCCACTCCAGTGCTTTTCCAGAAAAGAGCAGCTCTCGCATCCTGACTCCAGTCTCTACCATGCTGGCCCCGTTCGTGCTTGCGGCTCTGGTTCTATTGCAAAGGAAGCTCCGGAGAAGGAGGACCTGTGAGTTGAGTTTGAGTAGCCCCAAGGCTAGGGAGAGGAGTGCTTGTTCCCACCTGACATCCTCAAAGCTGGCTGGGGGTAAAGTCATTTCAGGATTTTTTGTTTTGGAGACAGAGTCTCTCTCTGTCACCGGGCTAGAGTGCCATGGCGTCAGCCTAGCTCACAGCAACCTCAAACTGACTCCTGGGCTCAAGCAATCCTTCTGCCTCAGCCTCCTGAGTAGCTGGGACTACAGCCATGTGCCACCATGCCCAGCTAATTTTTTCTATATATTTTTAGTTGGCCAATTAATTTCTTTCTATTTATAGTAGAGATGAAGTCTCGCTCTTGCTCAGGCTGGTTTTGAACTCCTGACTTTGAGCAATCCTCCCGCCTCAGCCTCCCAGAGTGCTAGGATTACAGGGGTGAGCCACCACGCCTGGCCCTCAGGACTTTTGAATGTAGAAGAGCTATATTCTAGTCTGAGCCATTTAACCACTCTTGGCCTTGGTTTCTTAGTCAATAAAATGGGAAGATCATCTCTGTACTTATGACTCAGTGGCATCCCAGAGCTTAAGGAGAAGCTTTTGGAGGGTTACAAGATACATGCTAACCACAGGCACTGCAGCCACATAAGCCATCCAGCAGCAGAGAGCAGGAGTGCGGGGCCCAGATGTGGGGTAACACCTTGCATTTGCACCCTTCTTTATGGCCCTGCTGAAATTCTCTAATAGCAATGTGCCCAGGTTTAAGTACTTTTGAAGTGAGTGCTCTGTGGTGTTTAGACCTAGCAAAGAAAGGGTGAGATTTTTCTAGGAGCAAGTGGAGGAGGCTAAGATTATCAGACCCAGGGCCCCAAAGGCCGGGCCCAATCACTGGGCCAGGCTGGCACTTGCAAATCTTCTGTGTTGGGAAGTTCTCAAACACTTGTGGTGGGTGGGTGTGGTTCTCAGGGAATGAAATTCAGTGCTGTCCATGCCCAGAACCCTCACAGCCTACTGTGTCTCTGCAGCTCAGGAGGCAGAAAGAGCGCCAGGGGTCACCCTGATTCAGATGACACATTTCCTGCAGCCAGGTCTCCAACCAGACCAGCTGCTCCACGTGGAAAGGAAGATGCTCCAGGATGATTCTCCTGCTGCCCAAGCCAGCCTGACTGTTCCAGAGAGGGACCCGGGGCCCTGAGAAATAGAAAGATAAACTGCTCAGTCACCATGGAAGGAGGACCAGGACCAAAGACCTCCAAGACTCCAGCCTCTTCTCAGCATCCTTCCTCCCCCTGCATGAAGAGGAACTGATGCAGTTGGAGCTCCACCTGGGGAAGCAAAGGCTGACCATCCTTGGGCCCAAGACACTCAAGCATTGTCCATGGCCAAAGGTGACAGTGAGACTTGAAGAAGGCTTCAGGAAAAAGATTATTGAACCCTGGAAGAGGTCACCTAGGCAAAGTGTGGAATTTCCATTTCTGGATGTTTGAAAATATAAGAAGCTTCCAATCAGGGTGGACAATGACAAATTCTCTATCACCACCCCCAGCCCTTGCTGGGCACCCCACTTTCTGACATGTTAGTACTCAGCCTGCTACTCACATGTCATTATATTTGTGTATAATGTCTTGCCTTCTTAAGTAGATTCTAAGCTTCTTTAGGACAGTAATTGTGTTTTATCCATCTCAGTCTGTCCCCAGAGAACTTCCAATTCAGTAGGCCCTCAATAAATGTCTGTGGCTGATTGGTGACTGGGAAGGCATGGCCCAGTGGCCCCTCGGGACTTTGCCCACACAAGAGCTCTGAATCCCCCTGGGCATCTGCCCCTGCATTTGGGAGTTCTCTAGATGACCTCATAGGCAGGTGGTTTCTACATCCAGACCATATGGAGGAATACTGTTCCTCACAAAATCACTCCCCATGTGGCCCCATGCTCATTGTGCTGTAGACCTTTTGACCTAGTCAAGATTTTCTGGGATTTTCCTAGAGGATTTTCCTAGGAGAAGGGTATTTTCAGTAGAGTCTCATCTTCTTCATAAAGTTCCTCTTGTTCAACTGCTTATAAATCCTTCATATCAAGGACTGTAGATGAAGTTGGAAAATGGTTTTTGGGGTAGGGTAGGGGACAAAAGAGAGGAATTTTATGTGGATTCTGCCTTATAACCTCATGCCTGTTGGGGGCCTTGATTTGCCTCAGGCCCCACTGTCTTTTCAAGGACCACATCGGCTCTTTCCTTTCGCCAGATGTGTTGGCGGCTGTCTGGACTCCATATTTAGATGGAGCAGCATTTGAGCAGCGGAGGCAGAAGGGAAAGAAAGGCTCCAATATCAAGTTGAGAATTGTCAGGTAGACATTTCCAGAAGGTTCAGCCCCACCTTCTAAGCCAGTGTCAGAAATCCTTCGATAATACCTCTTCATATCTGGTCCTGAACCAAGACACTGTAGCAGGAAAATCAAGGAGATGCAGTCTTCAGGAACGCAGTCTGTCATTTTGGAAAAGCAGGGAAGTTGCATACATCTGACCAAATGGAATCATAGAATTTCAGAGCTAATAGATTTTTAGAGATTAGTTTAAAATCCTCAGTCTAGAAGTGAGTTAACTGAGGCCCAGGAGTCGGGGGAGTCACTTGTTTATAGTCACTCAGTTAACCCAGTTAGTAATAGCAGAGTGAGGACTGGAAAAGAGAACTCAGGACCTTGGCCTGGGCCTCTTCCACTTCACTATTGCTAAGCAATGTATTGGAGCAAAACTGATTGTCAAAAATCAGTGATAGCATTGTCATCCCTCTGAATGGTTTTCAAGCCCACTCTCTCAGGGACCTGCCAAAAAACCTATAAGGAGGAGAGGACAGACACCATTGTCCCATGCAACCAATGAAGAAGTAGGCCCTGAGAGGTGTGTGACTCAGGCCAGGCTTCTCTTTAAAGGGCCAGATAGTAGATATTTTAGGTTTTGCAGGTCCTACAGTTTCTGTGGCCATGCTCAGTTCTGCTCTTGTAGCACAAAGCAGCCAGGCACAATCCATAAACAAATAACTGTGGTTGTGTTCCAACAAACTTTATTTACAAAAACAGGAGGTAGGTTGGATTGGGCTCTTAAGCCATAATCTGCCAAGCCCTGTACTAAGCCATAAGCCATATATGACTCTCCTGCCTCCACTCTGATCTGAAGGATCAGACCCTACTCTCCCTCCAGCTCTTTCCTGACCACCCCTCTCAGGGACCTCTCTTTTCTCTGAACTGCTCTAGTACTTTCTTCTGGAATTTAGGAGCTAGAACGTCCTGTCTGACTACCCTATCTTGGGGGAAGGAGGGGACCAGCCCAGCAAGGGTGTTGGCCAAGTGGCTAGAGCCAAGAGCAGTTCCAGGAGTAAGGGTGTTATAGGGAACACCGAGATCCACCAGTGGGAGCAGACAGAGTTCAAAGGGCCTGAGCAGAGTCTCCGGCCAAGAGTTTGGAAGGGCAGAGATAAGATCTGAGCAAGAGCTTTGCAGGGAAGGAAATGGGGCATCCCCGAGTGTTTACAGCTCTCCTTTATGGGTTAATTGATGCAGGGAGTGGGACGGGAGGGATGACTTAAAGGGCCAGAGGCAAAACAGGCTGAGGAGGCTGACTCCATCCGTTGGTAGTGTCAGTGCTTTTGTTTTTTCTTCTTCTATCCCCAGCCAGCATGATGCCCACAGCACTGAGATGAGGAGCAGGGAAACATCCACCACTAGGCTGCAATCAGGGACGTCTCCATGGGGATTTCTAATCCAGGACACAGAGAAGCCATTGATTTTCATAGGATCAAGCAGATTCTTGGTTAGGGCATGTGGAAGTTCACTGAAAGATCAACTCACAATAAGGCACATTAAGAAGAGAAAGAGATTTATTTACCCTGCCCAGGAACCACAGAATCATTACCAAATTTCCCAGTGGGGTCCAGAAATTTATATACCCTCATTTTAAAGGGGAGGGGAAGATGAGGAATATAGGTAATTCTGTTGAGGGCCAATACATGGTTATGAGGGAGGATGAATAGATACTTGGGAGAATGAATGGATGGGGAAACAGATTGACTTGTAAATGATTCTCTTCAGAAACTAAATTAACCTGAGACACAGGTATTATCTTAAAATGACCTGGGCCAGGTCTGGTTGCATTCTTAAGGATCTTCTAGAGAAGTCAATTGTTCCTTTTGATGAGTCTGGGTTTTTTTAATGAAGAAAGAAGGAAAGCCCCTTCCAAGTCCTGTTGATCTCTAAAGGCCTTTAATTCAAAATTCACTTTACACCAAGGAGTCATATTTTGTAGTAAAATTTCCTGCGCTCCTTCAGGCACGACCCTCCGGTTCTCCTAACCCTTCTCCTTATTAACGCTGCTACTGCTTGTTAACGTGTCTCTACACAGTAGGCACTGCCCTGGGTATTTTCACATTCTTTATCTCACTTGATGCAACATTTCTGTAAGGTAGGTGTGATAATTCCCATTTTACAGATGAGGAAACTGAGGTCCAGAGAGATTAAGTAGTTACATTACCAGGGAAAAGGCAAGCCGGGAGGTGAATGCAAAGTGGTCCACCTGCACGGCTACATCCTGGTCACTGTGCCACCCTGCCTTGCCCCTTGCTTGGCTGGGTAGCTGGTCAGATTGTTTCCTCTTTAAATCTCTAAAGGCTTGTTTGTTTTCTCTCTCTTAGGCTCATGCATGGAAGGTTTCATAATCATTTCCAGGAATTCATTCTCTTTAGTCACTTAGCTTATTCCTGTCCTGGCCTAGTGAAGTGTAAAAAAAAAAAAGTTCAGGGAGCCAGAACTGAGAGCCAAAACTTCAGGCACCAGCCCTGAGGTCCTTGTTGACATTTGTACAAAGAGAGCCCAGATCTATATTTGTGGGCACATCCATCTAACTCCGGTTACTCAGGGCAAATGTTGACCCTAAGCTAACTTCTCACTGCTCCCCACTAACACTTTGGGGTTTCTTTCTCACCTGCAATAGCCAGTGTGGTCTGAGAAATACAGAATCAATTTAATAACAGCCTCAGTCATACCCTAAAAGGAAGTTACCTTTATGGAAAAAACCCATGTGCGTTGTAGCTGTGTAGACTTGGGTTATTGGACTGTCCTCCGCTAGTGCAGGCATCCCAGAGCAGAGAGCTTGACAAACATGGAACGGAAAATGGACATTCTATACAGAAGGAAACGGACTCCCTATGGGTGGCCCTGCCACCAAGCTCTCCATTTCTCTTTAAGTGACGTGGCTTGGTTTACAGACACTGGCCCTCCCAGGCCAGCCTGCTCCCTTCACTGTCAGCATGAGGGTGACCTGTCACGGCACTGCCCACTCTCCAAGGGGCCAGTTGAAACCCAGGTGGGCAGCAGGGAAGGGGCAGCTGCAGGCACATGCACCTCTGGGTGCATGTGAAAATCACCAGCCCCGAGGCCCTGGGCCAGCAGGCCGCCATCTGCCTCTTGCTTGCATTGCATTAAAGACACGTTCACTGGGCAGAACCTGGCCTCTTCTGTGTTCTGCCTCTTCCAGCCTCTGACCTTGTTCCTGCTCCTCGCTTGTTTGCTGCTTCTGTCCAGATCTACCAGCTCTGCTGTGAGCACAGAGGGTCAAACAAAGGCTACTCGTTTCCCTGAGTTGCAAATTCTGGACTTCCCAACCCTGAGAATTTTAGGGAAGAGAAACACAGCCAGGACTACCGTGCTCAAAGGCATTTTCCAAGATGCCCCACAATTTGTCCAAAGATGTTGCACTTCACTTCAGACAAGAGTT
Source organism: Lepilemur ruficaudatus (assembly GCA_963574885.1). Taxonomy (NCBI): domain Eukaryota; kingdom Metazoa; phylum Chordata; class Mammalia; order Primates; family Lepilemuridae; genus Lepilemur; species Lepilemur ruficaudatus. The sequence goes on from CAUYRT010044097.1 coordinate 21,343, forward strand.
GAAGAAAAGGGAGTTACGGAGTGTGCTTGTTTAGGGCCTGGCATGGGAAGGTCAGACCGATTAGTCGATGCGACTGGTCTAAACGTTTTATTCTGCAGCACATAACTCTCTCACTTCCAACAGAGTAGTACAGAAAATTAAACACTAATCGAAGTATAAATGATCAGAAAGAAACAGACTCCCATTCTGTACATGATAACATTGAGGCTCAGAGGGGCACAGGCTACAGGGGATCACAGGGGCTATTTTCTCAATGGCTGCGGGCCAGGCAGCCTTGTGCCGAGGGCCAGGCTCAGATCAGACTCAGACCAGGAACAAGGAAACAGTGAGTCTTCAGCAGGACCCCAATGGCTTATGAGAGGGGCTGGGCCCTGTCACCTGACGTTCCACCTGTTGATTTTGGACGTCTACTCCAAAACTCTTCCTCGTTCCGCTCTTCCCTAGCCAGGGTGTGGAGGTAAGAGAGGGCAGGATGGCGGTTTGGTAACCTGAGAAAGGATTTGCTCATTTGTTCCTGCCTCTCAGCACCAGAGAATAAAAGCTCTGTGAGGCCTGGGGACTAGGCCCAAAAGGAAATTGAGACAGGGGGCTTTCCATTTCCAGGGCCTTTCTTATTCAGCTTGCCCTGCCCTGCTCCCCAGGACAGCCTCCTCCTGGGGAGCAGGGCAAGATACCTAGTCTCAGGGGGGTCTGCCTTCACTCCTCCACCAGCCAACATGATAAAAGGGAACCGACAGCCCCCAGCCCCACTGGAAGCCCCGGAAGAAATGCTGCGTTCACTCTCCAATTGGGAGTCACCTGAGCTAGGAAAACAGGTGAGGGCCTGAACATCAGGGCAGCGACACAGGGAGGCAAGGTGGCTCAGTGTGTTCAGGTAGGAAAGAGAAAAATCTGAGGCTCATGCGCATTTGGCCAGTAAGTCAGCCTCTCTCCAACCCTGTCCAAAGATCAGAGCCATTACTCTGGCAGCAACCTTCTTTCCCTCTTCCTACCCCCACACCCAACCACCAGCCTGACCTTCCTTTCCCTTTTCCCTCATTAAGGTTGCACTTGGCATTGGCATGATGCTGCCAGATCGTAGACACTATGCTCTGAGCTCCCCTAAGGAGCTCCCCTTAGGGTCCCCTAAGGACCCTAGGGAGCCCCCATGGAATCGCCCAATAGGCACATATGGAGTCTTTATAATTAATTCTCCTCCAATAGGGAGACTTTTCCCTGGGAAAAGGCCTAGGCCTCTGAACGTAAGTGTGGACTCAGAAGCTCCCACAACCACTTGCCTGAGCCTGGCTAGCCAGACTCTTCCAGTTCTAACTCTCCTAGTGGATCCCAAAGAGCCACCAGTCTAGGGACCACAGTGCCTGCTAGCAACACCCTCATGGCCAGCTGAGTACCAAGGGCAGCGGTCCCCTTGCTCTCTTCCCCCAGCTCAAAGGCAGAACTGGAACAGGAAGAGCTCCCAGGGTCAGGAAACACTATGTCACTATCTGCTACTGGGGACAGGCATGAATAATTCCAAACAGCCAACATCCTTGGGGTGGGGGGGTAGGTGATATTTAGCTTTGGCAGATTCACTGTCACGATTTTATTTTCCAGTGGTTGATACTAACATAACTCTATATTCTAGGCTTGACAGGGAATACTAGATTGCAAGGCTGGCTGGCTGGCCTGGGATTAAACATTGACTCCAGGCAAGGGTTAAACATTGACGCAGCTGGAGACCTGCACGCAGATCAGAGAGCTGGCAGTAAACAGCGTATCTGTCCACTGTTATCTCAAAGTGTGGCAAAAGCCACACTCACTGGAACCATCCATACCAAGTGACGCCCATGGGCAGTGGCGAGTGGAAAGGGCTTCATGGCCTCTCCTTCTTAATTGATGATTGGGTCAGCCCCCAGCCACGGAGCAGGAGGCTAACAACGCCAGCCTGTGTGAGCCCGTGGGCTTGGTCCTCTCCAGCCTTCTCTGGGTCAACTGAGTGTGTAATTGGAAGTCGCTTGCTGTCTGTGGAAACATAATCCAAAAGATTCATCCTGAGAGTAAAGGCTTTGGGAAGTGGAGGAAAATGCCCAGTGCTAGAAGACCTTGGCTCTAGAACCTTCTGTGCCATCACTTCACTGTGCAAACTTGGACAAATCATTTCACTTCTCTGCCTTCAGTTCTTCAAGTTTCAGTGGGGAATCCCTCTCAGTGCCGAAAGCCTTTGCTGTCCCATTCATTTGACGCCGAATCATAAGATTCTATGAGATGCCAGCCACTGCACATATTATACTTAATCTTTACAACATACCTATGCAGTAAGAATAATTTGCCCTGGAGACATTAAATAATCTGTCCAAGGTCCTCTGGCTAGCAGGTGGCAAGGCTTGGATGTAAACCCAGGGTGGTCTAGCTCCAGAGCTCATGCTCTTTCCACAAGGCTACAGTGCCTCTCCATGCTTGGGACCTCCTGGCTTGTGTTTTTCCCTGACAATGTTGTATGTGGTCGATGACTCTTCAAGTAGACTATATGACCCTGGGGAACAGGGATGCACATCTTGCATGTCTCAAATCTCCCTGGATCTTGAACTAGTCATGGTCATAGCAGGTGCCTGTGGTAGGCTGAAAAATAACCCTCCAAAGATATATCTACATCCTAATCCCGGGAACCATAAATGTGAGCTTATTTGTGAAAGGGCCTTTGTAGATGTGATGAAATTCAGGATTTGAGATGAGGACATCATCCGGGATTATCTGGGTGAGCCCTAAATGCCATCACAAGTGTCCTTATAAGAGAGAGACTGAGTGATATTTGAGACACACACAGAAGGCAATGTGACCAAGGGGACAGAGACTGGAGTGATGCAGCCACAAGCCAAAGAATGCCAGGAAATGCCAGCACCAACCTGGAGCTCGAAGAGGCAAGGGACAGATTATTCCCCAAGGCCTCCATAGGGAGGGTGGCCCTGCTGACACCTGGATTTCGAACTTTTGGCCTCCAGAACTGAGAGAGAATACATTTCTATTGTTTTAAGCTGTCAGAGTTGTAATAATTGGTCACCACAGCCACGGGAAACTAATACAGCGCTCAAGCAAAATACAGACTCCCAGAACTGGAAGAACAACGCAGGAACCACTGGGCCCCGCCATCTCATTTATCAAGTAGAAAGCCTGCGGGCCTGAAGGAGTAAGTGACTTGGCAAAGGTCACTCGGTGGCAAGTTAGAGGCAGAGCCAAGGCCAGGGCATGACTGTTCTGACCCCAAACCAGTCACTCCGAATTTGCCTACACTGACTCATACCGAGTCCCAGAGCCATGAAAGTCTAATGAGAACCTGCTCTTTTTATTATATATTTTATTGTATTATTGCTTTAAAGGCAGAAGACTTTTGACCAGGCGGAAGGCAAGATTTCTGCTGTCACTGAGCTGGGCGCTGGACCCTATACGCTAGTCCCTCCTCCCCCAGGGCAGAGATACAGGAGTTATTTTAGGGCCAGTGGGTTCCAGACAGGAGGCCACAATGTAAGGAGGGAAAGCTGGTGACTCCAATCACGCCACCAGCGTATGGCTGAGCCCAAAATATGACATGGGATTTTTACTTTCTGGCTCTTGCCTGGGTTCTACTTCTCATTTTTCCCTTCTCCTAAGCTGGATCAGTGGTCTGGGTGGGCTTCGGGAATGTGGGGTTTATGTGTGTGTGTATGTGTGTGTGTACATGCATGTGTGTCTGACACTGTCTGCTAAGACAGTTTGGAGTCTACTGCAAACACGCAGCAGGACATGATCTAGTAAACTACCCACCATCATGTAATGATGAAGCAAGGAAGGAGATGCACCCCCAACCACCCTGCTGAGGCCAAGTGGGAAGCAGCAATTTAACAGGCATGCTTCCCTCTCTCCCCACGAGCCTTCGCTCGTCAAGTTTCTCTGCTAGTATTCAGTGGGCCTCCCTAATTCCTGCTCCAGCCCAGACAACTAGACACAAGTTATTCCTTGTTTACGGGAAAACAGATTCCTGAGAAATAAGAAAACAAGCCTACAAATATCTTGACCATTGAGTTCAAATGAAGAGAGGCATAAGAAAGGAACTCTTCTGGCAGAACCAGGCTTGTGTCGTCCCTGCCCCTGCATATCTCCGTCTGCCCTCACGTCCTCCCACTCGATATCAATCCCAGAAGGGAAGAGAGGGAAGACTGCTGACAAGGAAGAAGGAGAGCTTAGCTGTTGCTGAGTCCTGGTGCGCTCCCACCCATCACCATGGGGCAGAGGCCAGTCCAGAGGAGAGGGGATCGACACTGATAGAGACTTCCAGATGGGCTTGGAAACTCCAGTGCCCCGAGGGCCTGCAACTTGCCTGTCCTGTATAGAACTCGGTCCACAAGTGAACCGCCTGTGAACTTGGTGGTCCACCGTCCTGCTCACACCCACTGTACCCTCGATTATATGAAACCACTGGAGCACAGGAGGCTATGAGGGTTTTGGGAAAATGTGGCTCCACTGCACAGGATCTGCCAAAGGCCTCAGAAGGATGCAGATGAGCCAAACTTACCCTGCACCCACAAGCAAGGCAAGGGAGGGCCGAGGGGCCTGCAATGCCTACCCAAAAGAGGCCAGCAGCATGGAAGGGAGGGTTCAGAGTGGACCACTGACCAGGCAGGACAAGGTATACATCCCAGTAGACAATGCTGTCTCCTTCTGGAGCACAAGGCCGACATAGCACCATGGCAAAGCAAGACCAAGACAATGGGTTGCTCCTGCTCACTGCCCCAACAGTGACGTTGGCCACCCCTCACCCGTGACCACTCTCCCAAGGCTTGCCATAAGCATGAGAGGAGAGTCCAAAAGGAAGGAAAACCCAGAATGAGACTGAATTTTAAATCCCAAGTGAAGTCACTGAGATATCACTGAATTGGACTGCGTTTGCCTGGAAGTGCCTAGTAATGGTTTTTCTCACACCAGTAAGATGATGGGTTTCAGTTCTGAAATTAAGCTACATAATAAAAAACATGCTTTCTTTTTTTGCCATCCAAACCTGTCATTGTGGATCAACACCCACGAGTGAGCGAGTGATTACATAAATTAAGACCAGGGCTCTGAGTGCCTCGTGCTTTACTTTTCCTTTTCTCCTTCCTCTTCTGGGATTTGCCTGTAGGACTCTGCAGGGAGGGCCTGGGTCAGGCCTACACAGGTAGGATGGGGCAGGGGCTGTGGTGAGTGAAGGGGTGTGTGGGTGTGTGTGTGTGTGTGTGCACGCATGTTGGGGTGGGCTTCCCTTGTGTAACACAGGACTGCCACGATCCTTTGGAGAGCGCCTGGGAGTCCCAACCTAGTCCCGTCCTGGGAGACCACCGTGGACTAACCAGGTAGGAAAGAGGTTCCACTCCAGCTCAGCAGGTCGGTGCCCTCCTCACTGTGGGGCTGAGCCTTGGCCCTAACAAGACTCTGAAGTTGGCCCTTTTCGGGGGAGCCTAGAAGCACCACAGTTTTGAATTACTCCAGGGAGTGAAGAGGGAAGAGCCACAGTCCCCCCAGTTCTTGGAAGTTCTACCTGCTGGTTTCTGGAAGCTCTGGGGCTGGTAAAAGGGGCTTTGCAGAAAGTGTGTAAAGGGTGGGCCTAGTCTGAGCTAAACGTCCTAGGGGGTTGGAGGGCTTCCCGAGTGAATAGGTTATGAGACCGAGGACTAACTAAGAGAGCCATTTGTGCCACCTGTGCCCAGTCAAATGCTGTCAACTTCATATCAGCATTAGGCCAGGCATTTTACACCCAATATCTGGCTATGTTCTCTACCTGCAGATTTGGCATTATTATTCCTCTTTTCCAGATTTAAAAAAAAAAAGTGAAGGTGACTTGCCTAAGGTCTTGCAGCTAGAAAGCGACAGGACAGGATCTTTCCTGTTGATACTCTGTCCTGCACCCCTCAGCTGCCATGACAGAGGATTGCCAGGTAACAGAGTCTTCCCAAGGTCAAAGGAGAACAAATGGAGCCAGCCGGGAAAGCCAAAATGAAAGGAAAGCAGGAGGCCTGGGAGAGTCACGTGCCACTGGCTGGCCACGCTGCCTGCGGGAGAGTGGCCCTTTAAGAGCCCAGGTGTGGGTCAAGCACTGAGCAGAGTTTCAGTTTTGGCAGCAGCATCCAGTGCCCTGCTGGCAGCTTCCCGAGAGGCAGGGGTGACGGACTGGCCGCCCCTGAAACTGGATCAACGGGAGAGAAGGAAGTGGCTAAAGTAAGTGTGACTGGTCTGGGATCCCCGGACAGGATGCTACCTGGGAAGGGCCCCGGGATGGTGGCTCAGGCAATCCCCTACATTCACAGCTCCCCGTCTCGCAGAGAGTGGGGTGAGGAGGCCGGGGGGCAGGCCTGTGACCGTGTGTGGTGGGGAGGGGAGGCACATACCCCAGTGGGACAAGGAAGGACACAGTGTGTGGAAGCCCCCGCCCTTTCTGCAAAATATCAGCAGTGGCAAGGAACATCTGCAGTGAGCATATGTAGCTCTTCTCTTTTAGCTTGGTCCCCAAATGCCTTAACTCCTCCACAGTTCATCAACTGTGTGGCCTTAGGCAGGCCACCTGAACGTCTCTGAGACTTAGTTTCTTGATCTGTAAAACAGGGACATAAATAACACCCATGAGAAAACATGTAATAGCTTTGTAACCTCTAACATGAAATAGGCGTTATTCGGTATTTTCACTTTAGCCCAATTACTCAAGGATGTATCGAGCACCAGACAGACCTGGATTCAGAGGATGCACAAAACGGGCTGTGCACAGCAAGTCCTTCCCCAGTCTTTGGGGTTTCCTCCCCTCACCTTCGGGCGAGGGCACATTCAGCCCCTTTTTCTGGGTTTCTAAGAGGCTCTGAAATCCTTTCCAATTTCAACCAGGCTTTGCTCCAGCAGATTCCTGCCACCTGATACATAAATGTGTATCATCATGTCATCCTGCCCATGCTACAGGCAGGAAAAGTGGGGTCCTCACAGGGTCACTGACAAAGGTGGGCAGAGCCACCCAGGCACCGGCAGCGTCCCCAAGTCCAGATGCTTCTCCTGGTTGTGCAGCCGGGAAACCTCAGACATGGTCCTCCCCTCCCCTTGCCCATCCTGACAGCATCCCAAGCCAGCTGGGGGACCTTCCTTCACCCAGTCCCCATCCCCTTTGTGCAATTGCCACAGTGCCTAGGGCCACCCAAGCTTCTCACGTTTTGCAGACAGCCTTTGCCATCAGTTCTCCCTCCCCCAGGGGAATTACAGTTTCCTTAACACCGGGATAGAGAATTTGCCAAATTCAGGGGTTTGGGTAGAAGGGAGCTATCTGTGGCAGGAAGTAGAGGGTCTTCCCAAAGCCAGATCTGGAATTCTCTATCCATCCTTCTCCCTGCCCCTGGATGGGGCGATGTAGCTGGAAGAACACTGAACCAGGAGTCAGGAAAGCAACTCACTCTGCCTGTCTCTTAGCTCTTCCAGACCTCTGTGGTTTTAGTTTATAAAAGTGGGATCCCACCGACTTCCATTTAGTAAACGCACTAACCCAGGCTTTCACAGTGTCATCTCATTCCCACCTGATACAAACCCAGGAGGTAGGCAGGGTGCATAGTGTGATAACATTTTATAGTTGAGGAAACTAGGATTCCATGAGTTTATGTGAATGGTGCAAAGTTACTCAGTGAGTATGAATGACATTTGGGTACAGCTATTTTGATATGGTCATGAGGACATTTTGATATCACCTAAAAAACTACCTGACTTTAAAAAATATATATTATTACTCATTCACCGTGCTTAGCAGAGACCCTCATCTATGTCTTGTCCTCTCCCTGGGTGGGTGGGGTCCCCAGGTCACTGGCATTGACACAGTGGGATGGAGTAGAAAGAGGCTTTGGCGTCAATGTGCCTGGTTATAGGATACGAAGGTAACATACCCTATGCATGGTAGGTGCTAAATAAATAGTAGCTAATATTTTTCAGGAAGAAATTTCTCTGTTGGCACCTACCCCTCAGTCCAGGTGCCTTTTCACAGGAACTGCCTTTTCTGTGAAAGGTGGAGAAGAGAGAACTGAACTCATTCCTCCTCCAAGGTTGGATATCATGCTCCTTCCTCTACCAGCAAGACCTTCTGAGAGAGAGTGCAGTGGCTATGAGCCTATGCCCTTGATCTAGAATCCCAACTCAGTCCTTTAGCAGCTGTGCAACCTTGGGCAAATTTCTTGCCTCTCTGAACCTCAGTGATCGCACCTGTGAAATGGGGTTGCCCATGCTATCCTACCTCATAGGCTGGCCGTGAAGGTTAAACACATGTAAAGCACTTGGAAAGAACTTGATGTGTGTTCTTCTGACCCAGCACACGGTGCATGCCTCCTCCCAGCCACGGTCCCAACTGAAGAGCTCACTCCCAGTCTGCAAAGGACACCCAGCAAGCAGGCTTCTATTCCCCTCTCTGTGATAGGAAAAAAAGGGAAGACTGTGTTGATTTTGGAGAGGGGAGGGCAAAGGAACTAACATTCCTCTGACACCATACTAAGGCCTTTACATATGTTGTTTCATTTCATCTCTGCACTGGGTACGATTATCTCCAGTTTACAGATGAGGCACTGCAGGTTCAAAGAGTTTGAATGACTTGCCTCCAAACACACAGTCACCCAGTGAGAGAGCTGATAGCCAAGCTGAGGGGTCAGTGCTCTGTGCCACTCCCAGTCAAGTGCACAGACCCCTAGCCTGCTGTGTGTGACAGTAATTGCTCAGTTGAAAAGTTGAGAAGCACTTTATGCTCTTTAAGGAGTTTCCATATCCCCATCCCATTATCCTCCCTCCATAGTCCCTCATCTTGCATTAGCTCTTCAAGCTATGACAGTCAGGGATTATTATGCCCATTTTACAGACATGGGAGTTAAGCCAGCATATTCTGCCCACGTGGTAGATTCTCCTTGTAGCCCAGGGCAGAGCAGGCTGCAGGACCCCAGGTTCTCTTCCAGCCTCAAGGCTCCTCTTCATGCAACTGTTTCCAAGCTTACTCTAGTCTATGCTCGGACACTCCCCCCATGGGAGATGAGAAAGACAGACCCCAGTGGAGTTGGGCAATGCCTCTGCTGGAAGTAGGGGAAGGGGCTGTTCCATCCAGGCCAAGGAAAGCCCCCTCCCCAGCCAGACCAGCCACTTCCCACTCTTCTGAACTCCAGATCTTCCTGCTCCTCCAAGTTCATGCTCATAGACTGTCAGAAACTGCTAACTTGGCTTCAACTCCCCTTAGCAAATGCTCTCTGTCCCTTCTGAAGCCCCTGAGGGCTGACCAACTCACATTCTCATGGTACTAAAGAGATAAAAAGACCAGAATGGCTGCAAGGTTACCATGCCACATGGCTCACCAGAAACCAAGCCAAGATCAGGGTCCAGGAGATCCTTCTTCCTCTGAAAAAGGAAGAAACCTGAGATAGGATGGATAAAGGTCTTGACTCCATGCTATGAAAGCTGAAGCACAGTCACTTCAACTGAAGAAGAGCTAGTTAAATTAATTTTATAAGAAGACAAACTCTATTCTCCAGCATAGCCTACACCCTACCCCCAATCCATGGTCATGGGGACATATGTTATAAATATAGTAAACTGAGAATGATCTAGCACATCCCAGCCTCATAAGTGAAAAAACTAGTTTAAGAACCAGAAAAGGTGCCTTCATGCATGATATACGCTAGTATATATAACCCAATAGAACAGGCCCTTCTTGCTCATTCAACAGAGATAATGGTGTAGTGATATGGAAACTCCTTAAATAGCATAAAGTGTTTCTCAAATTGGGGTAGTGATCTGAAATTCCAATTCTGCTTTGGGTCTTGTGCTTAAGCATCTCTTTAACCCTTAGATTTCCCACCTGTAACATGAAGACAATAGCATCTACCTCTTGGGTTGCTGTGCTAATGAACGAAATCATATAAAAAAAGAACCTAGCAAAGCATCTGGCACATAGCAGGTGCCCCCAAAATGTTATAATCTTTTCTACCTTCCTTATGTAAATCTTTCAAATCAAGCTCCAGCCAACTTGGAACTGGAGCCCCCCCGAGACTTGAATCCCTTGGGTTTAGGAGAAAGTCTGGTTTTGAGAGGAAGGGGTCTCTAATGATGCTCAAAGCACAGGGTCCTTTCAGCTGCTACCAGAGAAATTGTGCTTCAAGTTTTAGCTTTGGGCAAAGAAGAGTTCCTGAGAGCTTGGGGGTCCTCTTCTGCCCATCACCTCCCCTGGGACTGGACTATGCATGTTCTTGCCAAGGCCGCCCTCTGCCAAAACTTGGCCCTTCCAGCTGTGCATGCTGATGCTCTTGTCCCTGGCTTGAGACTGTGCAAAGGGTAATGGGTCCGTGCACATGTCCCTCCTCTATGTGGACATGCAGAGCCAACCAAACATGCCACAAAATGAGAAGAAGTCTGGGATGAAAGTCAGGACTCTCAACTTGGAAAACCTGACATCTGACTCTGTAACCCAGGGCAAGTCACTTTACCAATCCAGAGAAGGGGCTGCATCCCCTAGTTCAGCCCATGGGAAGACCCCCTCCTGTCTCACAGAAATGTTAGGAAGCTTGCTTATCTAGAGGTGAGGACAGGGACAAGAACCAAGGATAGCCACTGCTGGTTTGGGCCCTTCAAAGCAGGCGGTGTTTTGTCTTCCCACCTGTGACTGCACCCACCCAGGGCCAACACAAACGGCAAGCGGTAGACTCCCGAGGACTTCACAGCCAGCCCCTCTCAGCGGTTGCAGAAAAGACAGACTTCCCAGCCTGTTGAGAGCTGCTCCTGCCTGGGAGCTTCTCCTGTGGCGGCCTGTGGTGCCCTCCCAGGTGATATGCCATCCAGGGTCCCTTGAGCCTGCGAGTTGGCTAAGGCTCCACTGCGGGGTTAATCATTGTCCTGGTAAGAAAAACCTAGGGCAATCAACCAGACTCTAGAGAGCCTCCAAGTTGCCATCTGACACCCATATCTGTCCCTACCCCTCCACTTACACTTCCAAAGAACTGGAGAACAGAATACCTTTATCTCCACAAGGAAATAAAAGAGTTCTTTGCTGGGAAATCCCCCTGCGGAAAAGAGATCACCAAGATAAACAACTCTATTGCCCTTGGCTCAGGCTGGTGAGGGAGTCTCTGGGAGCAGGAGCAGATGCCTAGAGTCCTTATCTTTATGGCTTCATTACTGCCCAGGAATTACGGCAGGTTAACACTCTCTTTGTCAAGTCTACTCCAAAGTTTAAAGTGTGTCAAAGTCTGTGGGAAAGTGGGGACCCCTCTCTCCTCCTCTCTTCCCCTCTAGGCTGTGGTTTGGGCTCTGAGGACAGGTGCTGTCAGGCTGGGCCCTGGGACCCTCAAGCCTCCCCAGCCCTGGGCTGTGTCCAAAGGGGTGACAAACTCCACATGGGCTGCACCCTCTGAGGGGTCTTATCTTAGATTCTCCATCATTGTCTGTCCAGCCTCAGCACGCAGGACTATGAAGACTATATAGTCTAAAAACGTAGACTACCTGTGTTTTTAACCTTGACTGCATAACCAAGTAGCTGGGAAACCCGGGACCTATCATTTAGCCAAGGTCATCTCAAAATGTCTCAAGATCTCAATTTTCTTATCCATAAAAATGGTTGTGGTTATATCCATCTATCTTATTTCAAGGGAAGTTGCAAAGCTGAGATGAAATATGTAAATGACAGGGCTTTGACAAGAAGCAGGGCTCCACAGGTAACAGGAGCAAGCCTAAGGAGTGAGCATTCTGTCGTGGTCGAGGTGGACACGGTAAAGTGGGAAAGTTGAGAGCATGGACTCTGGAGTCAGACAAAGCCGAGCTCGAATCTTCCCCCAGCCCCACTCTGCCCACCCCCAACACCACACACTTAACCCCTGTGCGAGGTTGAGGAAAGTACTTAACCTTTAAGCTTTCATTTCTTCCGATGCGAAATGTGGATAAGAATACCCACCTCACAGGGTTGATATCAAGTTCAAAGGAGATAACCTATGCAAATTATTTGACACAGCGCCTGAGACAGGGTAAGAGAGCAATTGGTGGGGTTATGACCATTCACATCATGCTTACAACCTTAATGATCATCATGAAATATGTCAGCCCCTCCAGTGGTATAGGAAGGGCAGGGGTGCAGGAAAGGGTGTAGGCAGGGCAGGGGTGCAGGGAAGGGTGTAGGGAGGGCAGGGGTGCAGAGAAGGGTATAGGCAGGGCAGGGGTGCAGGGAAGGGTGTGGGCAGGGCAGGGGTGTAGGGAGGGCAGCTGAAACAGAAAGATGTGGCCACATATTGGTAGTAACCCATTATCCAGAAAGCCGCTTCCGCGGTCTTACAGTGTGCCTGGGACCGCGCCCCCCAGCAGGGATGTAGAACAAACGACACTGATGTCCCTATCCCAAAGGAAACTGCAGCTCAGTTGAGAAGATGAAAGCTGCTTATGACTACTGAGGAGCAGTAAGCGCTGTAGGATGGTGGGACGTTGAGCCATTGTGGGAGATGTGGAGCCACTGATTCGCTCAACAGGATTTATGTCAGTTCCTGGAGATACAAGCCCAAACCAAAGTCACAGAAACTCTAAGGTCAGCTAGTCTTAGAAGACAGAGGAGCTTCAGTTCCTTGTGGTTGTTGTCTTTCAGCATCTCACGAGACGTCAGCCTGGGCGGCACAGCCCCCTCAGGAGCCACCAGCAATGACGCTCTTCTTGCTCGCCTGCCTGCTGGCTGCCTTTCCAGGTGCGTCTGCCAGGTGCCAACTCCGCAGGGCTCTACCCCTTCATGCCAGCCCCCTCCAGGGTCCAGTTCCTTGGGGACGCTGAAACCAGACTCATCCCAAAGGATGTCCCTCTCAAAATATGTGCTCCCTTGAGGAGGAGTTACACAGAGACAATGCAGAAAGGCCATGCCTGAAAATAGATGGGTGAGCATTGGTAGTCGGGGACAGCAATGGTGATTCCTAATCACAAGGCCAGGGGCCTCAGGAAGGATCTTCTCTGGAAATGAAAACATCTGGGCAATGTAGTGAGACCCTGTCTCTGAAAAAAACAAAACAAAACCAAAAAACTAGACCAGCCTGAGCAAGAATGAGATCCAGTCTCTTCTAAAAATAGAAAAATTAGCTGGGCATCGCGGTGTGCCTGTAGTCCCAGCTACTCACGAGGCTGAGGCAGAAGGATCACTGAGCCCAGGAATTTGAGGCTGCAGTGAGTTATGGTGATGCCACTGCACTCCAGCCTGGGTGACAGAATGAGACTTCATCTCTACAAAAATAAAATAAAAAGACCTTGACCTCCAACCAAGCATCTCTATGACTTGCTATGGAATTTGGGGGAAATCACTCATCCTTCCTTGCTCTTAATATTTTTATCTGGGTAAAAAAAGAAAATCATCTCTACAAAGTGTTTTTAGAAATATAAGGAAATAACAGATAATACCCTAAAAAAATTGGTGCTTTTTTAAAGAAACAAGGGATATCGTAAGTTTATCATTCCATCGTCCTTAAAATGTTTATTATTAATGAATTACAATTAGAATTTAATGGTGATTAAAGCAATCATTTTACCCAGTCACCGCATTTTTCTGATTGTAGAATATGGAAAACAGTCCACAGAGGGTCCATGTGTCGGAGAAAATCACATCTCCCCAGGGTGGCTAACCAGATTTCCTTCGGCAGGCTTTGCCTCCCAAGGGCCTCAGAAAGCCTCTGTCTTCTATTCCCCACAGTGGTCTCCATGAAGAGTCCCATATTTGGTCCCCAGAAGGTGAGTAGTGTGGAAGGTAAATCAGTGTCCATCAAGTGCTTCTACCCACCCACCTCTGTCAACCGGCACACCCGGAAGTACTGGTGCCGGCAGGGGGCCAGCGGCTGCACAACCCTCATCTCCTCCGAGGGCTACGTCTCCAGCGAGTATGTGGACAGAGCCAGCCTCACTAACTTCCCAGAGGACGGCATATTTGTGGTGGACGTCGCCCAACTATCCCAGAATGACTCTGGGAGCTACAAGTGTGGCCTGGGCCTCAACAACCGAGGCCTGTCCTTTGACGTCAGCCTGGAGGTCAGCCAGGGTAAGGATCCAGGCTCCTTGGACTGCAGGGGGAAAGTAGAAGGAGTCATCTTGGGTGCACGGGAGGGAGGGCTTGAGGAAGAACTTCCCGACGGGGAAGGGTGTCCTGGCAAGGGGTCGGAAGGCAGCTCCTCCCTCCCCAGGCAAAGACTTTTTAAAATAGGACAGGGGAACAAGACAGAAGAGGCCAGTTGGAGGTAGTGGGGAAACCTTTCTAGGTCTTCCTTTTTAGGGCTTTACTGAGGAGGCTATCAGGAGGACAACTTCTCCCGTGTTTGTTGCACGTAGGAAGGGAGGTCTAGGAGCCTAAGGAGACAGAAAAGGCAGGGAGACATTTCTAGGGATTTGTAAATCAAGGCTTAGGCTACCAGAAGGTGTCTTTAAAAATGTACATCTCTTTAGTCCATCAGCCCTATCGGCATAAATTAGATGATCAGTTCTTGACCAAAGACCAGGATCCTAAAGGTCTGACCAGGATGGGTCAGTGAAAAGGCCTGTTCTAATTGAAGAAGGAGAAAAAGGGGAAAGTTCTTTCTGACAAGGATTTAGCAATGAGGGCATTTTAGTCACGGGCAACTTAAAAGAGAAGGCAGTCTTAAGGGAGGAAATTTGGAGGGACTCCCAAAGACATGTTGTGCTCCTTTGGGATATGCATACTATTGTCTGTGGACTAAATGAAGAGGTCATTCAGGTGGTGATGGAGATTCATAAAGCCACAGAATCGTAAGAGCTGAGGAGAGCTTAGAGTTCACTCTATTTGGGCATCCAGAAGAACATTGTGGATGACGAGTATGCAGCTTCTGATTAAACACTATGTTGCAAAGACTCACTGCAGTGCAAGGCAGCCCATTCCAGGTTTGGACTTGTAACTTTTAAAAGATTCTATTGCAATACATTGAAATCCACCACCCTGTACTTATATTCGTTCTATTCATTTCACGTTAATTTGGAAACCTGCTACATATAGGCATTGTGCTTGTCACAGCAAGGGCGTCACACATGAGAAAAATATGTCTCTGCCCTCAAGGAACTTCCAGTCCATGGAGAACATAATTAACCATATGCTAGATTAGATGTAGTAAGTGAAGCAGACATAAGTATTAAGAGAGCACAGAGGAGGGAGAGATTAGCACCAGCTGGGGGAAGTTTTCATGGAGGAGGTGGCGGTCAAGCTGGGCCTTGGAAGACATATTTTGAGAGTGCCCTTCTGGGAAAGAGGGCATTCCAGGTGTAGGCCCAGCCAGACCCTCACTGGGAATAGCAAATACCTCTACGTTGTAAGAGAATGGAATCACAACTTGCCCCTCCTGCTCCTCATCCTGCAGATCCTGAGCTCCTAGAAGACCCTCAAGTCTACACAGTAGACGTGGGCAGAACACTGACCATCGAATGCCCTTTCACGGAAGAGAATGCTGAGAAGAGGAAGTCCTTCTGTAAGACGATCAGCGATACCTGCGTAACCATCGTCGATTCCAATGATTATGTGAATGACAAATATAGTGGCAGAA
The DNA here is from genome assembly GCA_963574885.1 of Lepilemur ruficaudatus. NCBI lineage: Eukaryota > Metazoa > Chordata > Mammalia > Primates > Lepilemuridae > Lepilemur > Lepilemur ruficaudatus. The sequence continues at coordinate 36,873 of CAUYRT010044097.1, forward strand.
TAGACCTTGATATTAAGGGTACCAATCCATCAATGTTCTTCGTCACCATCGAACATCTTAAGCTCAGCGATACTGGGCTGTATGCCTGTGAGGCCGGGGAAGGTTCCAGTAAGGATATAAAGAACATTAACCTCCAAGTGCTTAAGCCAGAGCCGGAGCTGGTTTATGGGGACCTGAGGGGCTCGGTGTCCTTTGACTGTGCCCTGGGCCGTGAGGTGGCAAATGTGGCCAAATATCTGTGCCGGGTGAGCAAGGAAGAAACCTGCGATGTGGTCATCAACACCCTGGGTAAGAGGGATTCATCCTTTGAGGGCAGGATCGTGCTCACCCCCACGGACGAGAATGGCCTCTTCAGTGTGATGATCGCAGGCCTGAGGAAGGAGGATGCTGGGCGCTATGAGTGCGGAGCCCACTCTGACGGGCTGCAGCAGGACGGCTGGCCTATCCAGGCCTGGCAGCTCTTCGTCAATGAGGGTGAGACGGGGGAGAGGGCAAGGGTGGGGCACCCTAGTAGGGGAGAGGCTCGCTCAGCTCCCCGGGTCTGTCCGTTAGCATTTATCACTCAGTTGACCATACCCACTCCCCACGAGCCCTGAGCTGGATGCAGCCCAGGCAGCCGGAGAGGAGAGAGCAAAAAAGCAGCTTCTGCCTCTGGTCACTCCTAAGGGCCTTCTGATGGCTCTCCCTGCTTAATAAGAATGAGGAGAGTAAAGCTCCTGCTGGAGGCGAGACTTGGTAGAGTGTGCAGGTTTCAGTGCCATGGCCGCCCCTGCCCCCTCCCGCGGCCCTGAGCAAGATGGGTGCCTCGTCCCTCACATTCACCTGGGGAAAAGGATTGGCTTCTCTTGCTCTCAAAGCTTTCCCGGGAAGGAAAGGCCGCAGCCCCCGTATTTTGCACACTCACATCTCTTAGGGTTATTTTTCACTCCACACATCTGGCTCACTCCACTCTGCTCTGGTGAGCCGTGACATGGTGGAATAACGAAGTCCCTGCTCCTTCCCCAGTGGAGCACTCTGCATGGAGCTGCCCTCAGGAGAAGCAGCACACCAGGACTTGCAGTTCTAAGTGTCCGTCCCTGTGACTTTTCTGTAAGGGGCTCGTGTTCCCTGCACAGCGTTTCCATAGTCGGCTCTGGGTCCCCACTGCAGCCCCGTGCACTCTCAGTGGCCCGGGGTTCTCTCTGGACCTCAGCTCTAGCTGCTTGGGTGACGGCTGTCCTTCTCTTTGAGGCGCCCCTCAGGGTCCTCAACGATTTTTTTTTCCCAAAGCATATGTCTGTGGCGAGTCCTCAACAATTAAACTTATCTGTGTTACATAGTTTATATTCTAAATCACACCATTCTAAATGTGTCTCCTTAATTTGGAAACAATGTGTCTGGCTATTTTAGTGGGATGAGCTAATAAACAGATAAAAACTGGTGTAGAGGGCAATTTTGTAAGAAGCCAACAGAGAAGAGCTGACATTCTCTCCTTGAACACCTTCTGTTTTCTGCCCAGAATAAGGTGAAGGAAAGGAATGAGGTATCCAGGCAGACGGTGGAGGTCACTGGAGTCTGGTCCTGGTGTGACATTAGGAAAGTTCTTTTTCATTTTCTGAGGAGGGTGAGGTGATTCGCCTAAACCTCACTCTTCGCCCTGGCTGATATGGGGAGGCTGCTGCTCAGGTTGTCCGAGGCTATTCCTGTGTCGCCGCCCTTCCATCCCACCTGTGTCTGTGCTTCCAGAGACCATGATTCCCCAAACCCCGTCTGTGGTGAAGGGCGTGCCAGGAGGCTCCGTGTCTGTGCTCTGCCCCTACAACTCGAAGGAAAGCAACGCGATCAAGCACTGGTGTCACTGGGACGGGGCTCATGACGGGGCTCAGAACGGCCGCTGCCTCCTGCTGGTGGACAGCCAGGGGCTGGGGCAAGATGAGTACGATCAGTACGAGGGCCGGCTGGCGCTGCATGAGGAGCCGGGCAACGGCACCTACACCGTCATACTCAACCAGCTCACCACCCAGGATGCCGGCTTCTACTGGTGTCTGACCAAAGGCGACAATCACTGGGGGACCACTGTGGAGCTCAAGGTTATTGAAGGTAAGAGCTGACTTGGGGCAAGGGGGACGGGAGAAAGCCCTAAGACCTCTGCAGTCAGCAGCACACGCCTGGCCCACCTTCCTCCCCTCCCCTGTCACCCACATCCATGCTGATGGCACAGGACCTCAGGACGGAGCCTACCTGTCCGGAGGTCACTTTTCCATACCTGTAAGAAGCACCCCATGCTCTTCCAATGAACACACCGCACATAGCACCTCCTACTATCAAAAACATTGACCTCTTTTGCAGTCTGTAGAAGTCAACTGAAGTTGAGCATTGAAGGTAGTTCTTTGTAGCGAGTCTAGAAGAGGAAGAAGAGGAATGAAAGCAAACTGAAGTCGACGTGCAAGGCTCTTGTTCTGTGATAGGCTCTGGATTGACCGTGGAGGTTATCAACAATAATTAGCACTTAAGTGCATAACTACATTTCTTAGGTATTCAGCATAATATATTTATTTGCAGTGTTCTCCGAAGAGGAAGCACGGACAAAGGTGCCCACCGCAGTCACTTCCCTACAGCATCTCCAGGTGCCAACTTCTGTGTCTATTTCTTCTTCCCTCCCTGCTTCAGGAACACCAAACCTCAAGGTACCAGAGAATGTCACTGCTGTCCTGGGAGAGTCCCTCAAACTGCCCTGCCACTTCCCATGCAAATTCTACTCCCATGAAAAATACTGGTGCAAGTGGAGCGACAGTGGCTGCCCGGCCCTGCCCAGCCAAGACGAAGGAGCCAGCCAGGCCTTTGTGAACTGCGACCAGAACAGCCGGATCGTCTCCCTAACCCTGAACCCAGTCACCAAGGAGGACGAGGGCTGGTACTGGTGTGGGGTGAAGCAGGGCCAGCGCTATGGAGAGACTGCTGCTGTCTATGTGGCAGTTGAGGAGAAGGTACAGGGTGAGTCTCTGAGGGCCAGGCCTGTGCCCCATGGGACCTCAGACCAGGGCTGGCCCTAGGTTCAGCTATTAGAGGCTGGAAGGAGGAGGGAGGGGGGCGATTTAGGCCCCACAAAGTCTCACTGAGCCTTCCAAAAAGGACATCCCAGATGAACATACAAAGTCAAAATAGTTTGTTGTTTAACCTTAGCATGAAAACAAATCCCACAGTTGTCCCTTCAAACCAGATTGAAGTCCCCTCTATATCTAGAAATATTCTTCTGTTTATAGAACTTTCAGACTCACTATCATATGCAATATATTCATCCTCCCTCCCTTTGCCAAAGCCTGGTCTCAAAAGAGAGCCAGATACCCTCATTTACAAGGTCTGATCAGGAAAATTAAGGCCACTGCATCCAGTAAGTTTTCATTTCAAGCCTTTTAAAAATGTCGCTTAAAATTCTTTGTCCATAATGAGTGTATTTTTAGTTCCTCTGGAAATCCTATTGTGTCTGGGTCCCTGTGGTATGGCTCACTTTGTGGGGTGGGGAGTGTGGGGGGTGTTGCTAGGCTACTACCAGGGGACAACACTGTCACACTCAGCACTGCAGTCAGTATGCCTGGGACAGGGTCTCAAAGCTGTGAAAAATCTCCCCAGCCCTAAGTGATGAGTCAGCCTTCATGCACAGCTGGATCTATGGCATGGAGCCTTGAAGATGGAAATGCATTTGGTAGTAACGGGACACACTAGAGAAGGCCCTCACTGCTGGGTTTCTGTCATCCTGGGTTCCACCCCAGCAGCCTTGAAATCTAATCCTGCCTCTGTGATTCCTAGTGAAATCTACTCCTTAGACTCCTTAACCTCAAGAAGTAAGAATGCAGAGAAAAGCCCATAACCCAGCCCCTGCCCTCCTCTGCTCCAGAGTCCCACATCAGCCCAGTGAACGCCAATGCTGCTCCCGATGAGGAGGTGGTAGAGTCAAGGGTCAGAGAGACTGAGAACAACGCCGTTCAGGATCCCAGGCTTTTTGCAGAGGAAAGAGTGGTGGAGGATGCGGGAGACCAGGCCGATGGGAGCAGAGCATCTGTGGATGCCAGCAGGTGAGGAGGAATTCAGGGTTGCCCCCTCAGAGAACACTCCAGAGGCTGAGGACCCGAGGCTAGGCCACCAGGTCCAAGGAGGGAGGCCTGTCCACCTCTTGGACAGTGGAGGGGGGGAAGCCCTTACTGCTCTGCTTGTGCACAGGAGGGTCCCGTGGCACCCTCTGCCCTTCTCCATGGCTGCGGTGGCGTTTACAATTCAGTTCAATGTTCCAGGCCCACAGTGCAGAGAAGGCCCAGTCCTTGCCTTTGCCATGTCTGGCAGGCTTCTTAGAAGAACAGAGCTAAGGAGCTGGATCAGGAGGACACGGTGTATAAACTGGGCAGGAGAACTAGCCAAGCACATCCTGGGGCCCCCAGCTCTCGCATCCACTGGTTAACTAACTTGCTCCTCCTTCCAGCTCTGAGGGACAAGGCGGGAGTTCCAAACTGCTGCTCTCCGTCCTGGTGCCCCTGGGCCTGGTGCTGGCGCTGGGCACTGTGGCTGTGTGGGTGGCCAGAGCCCGGCACAGGAAGAACGTGGGTAAGTCCCTGGGATGCCCCTCACCTCCCACCCCAACCCCGAGCCCACAGTCTCAGCCCAGCTGCCCTTAGAGGAGGCTGCCATCGCCTTCTCTTTTTCATAGACCCCAAACCAAGGATTCTGAGAAAGCAGCGTGAAGAATGCCAAACCCACACACATCCAAAACTTAAATTCAGTGCTGTTGTCCAAACAGTCTCTGGAAAGCCATTTCCCCTTGCTCAGGGTGTAAGGTCAGGGGCAGGACCGCCAGGACGAGAAGACCAGGATTCGCAAGACTAGGGCTTCAACTTAGTCTGATAAGTCACTGGCTGTGTGATTTTGGCCCATCCCTATTACGTGCCTCAGTTTCCTCAGGGCTCAAGACAGGAACGGTAATAGCCACCTCACAGAGCTGACGTGGGGACCAAATGAGGGGCTGTGCTTTGTGGGTCACAGAGCAATAAGCTAAGGTTAGGGATTATCGTGTCTTGATTACCCACGACAAGGGCGTAGGCCCTTTCCCTCTGCCTGGGGCAGAGGCGAGGTGAGCTACCAGAGGCTGCTCCCCTCAGCCATCCCATGAGAGGAGCGGGGACACCGCCTGGTCTCCCAGGCCCCGGGCTCTATCCCTACACCAACTCCTCCTTCTCCCCAACAGACCGGGTTTCAATTGCAAGCTACAGGACAAACATCAGCATGTCAGACTTCGAGAATTCCCGGGAATTTGGAGCCAATGACAATATGGGAGCCTCTCCAGTCACTCAGGAGACTTCCCTCGAAGGGAAAGATGGTACGTCCCTCACTCAAGGGAATGCTTAGTCCCTGGGAAAACAGGAAGTGGACCTGACCCCACATCTAGGGTGGGAATAGGAGCTATCAAGGGCTAACAGCCCCCCTCTCTTTACACAGAGTTCAACACCACCACTGAGAGCACCATGGACACCAAAGAACCCAAGAAGGCAAAAAGGGTGAGGATTGAGGAGGGAAAGGGGGCCCCATTGTGTGGCAAAAAAAAATGCAGCATGAGTGACTGCAGTCAGACATCAGCAAGAACTACCTCGACGTGGGGGCTGATCCCAAAATAGGGAAGGTGCTGTAAATAGGCTTCAGGAGAACTTTCTGAGGGAGAGACGTACCGATTGTGGGGTGTGGACATGTGGGTGAGGCTGAGGAGGGAGGTGAGTTGCATTTGTAGGCTGTAAGTCTGCAGGAGGGAGGAGACCGGGAAGTGAGGAAGGCAAGTGCACAAAAGACGCAGTCACGGGGGAAGACGAAATGTGCTGGTGATTAACTGGGTGCTCTTCCTGAGTTGGGGGACCATGGACCCCAAGCCACCCATCCTCGATTGACGAGTTGCTCAGGACCAGACTTTTGCTTGGGCAGGAAAGACATTTGCTCACAACGGGCAGTTTGACAGTCACTGGAAGCCCCCACCCACCTCAGCCAAGGGCCACATTACTTGAAGTCCAACCAAACCTGCCTCTGAGTTATATGTTACCCTCTTAAGCCTCCCGCAGGCCCAGGGGCTGGAGAAGGATAACACCGCGTGCCTCTAGTCCCGAGGCACTGATGTTCTGTATCACACCCACTTTCCCTTGAAATAGCAGAAGTCCAGGCACACAGCACAATCAGGCAAATGAGTCAGTCCTGGAGACAGCCTTCGGGACTTTCAGGGCCAAAAGGGACCTCTCTGGGTTGGTAGAGAAAGAGAAACATAGACCACCCCAGCTGACAGCGGCCTAGGCCAGGCCACTTTGCCCGTGGACCGTGTGGGCACAGCTTCCGGGGACAGGCCCAGGCAATAGCGATGGTTCCACTCCGCCTGTTGGAAGGAGGTAGTGAGACAGAGGGGGATATTTTTAGAGGCTGCAACTTTCCATTTCTCAGAATCTGTCGCTCACGGTGAATGCGGGGGCTGGGCTGAGGACAGTGGGCCACGCAGGCTTGTGTTACTCGGGACAAGGTCATGGATTCAGGATACTGAGTGCGTCCCTCCCTCCCAGCTCCACCCGCTGAGCCAACGCTCCCAACACTGACCTCTCTCCTGTTGCCCCCTAGTCATCCAAGGAGGAAGCTGAGATGGCCTACACCGCCTTCCTGCTGCAGGCCAGCAACGTGGCCGCCGAGGCCCAGGACAAGCCTGAGGAGGTCTAGGCCGTCCGCTGACTCTCCCTCCACCTGTGACAATCACCTGCAGAATCACGATGATCCGTGGGGCCCTCACTCAGGGGACTCCACTGCCTGCACTCACACCCACCTAGGCTTTTCCCACCTGTCCTCAGAGGCATGCTGGTCCCTCCTCAGTGGCATCAAAGTCTGGCCTGATTGTTCCTGTTGGGGTGGGTGGCGGGAGGAGTTCCACCCCAGCTGATTTCTAGTGAGAGACCCCAAGGTGCAGAGAATAAGGTTCTCGAGTGGCCTCCATACAGCAAGAGGCTTCCCCCCAAGGAGCTGATTTCAGAAAGAAGAGAAATTTAGAGCCTCTCTGCACCCTTATTATGGGATGTCAATGGGATTTTCCCCTCCACTCCATCCCACCCACCCTTCCTTTCTCTCTTCTTCTTTCCTTCATTCAAAAGACGTGTTTGAATACTTATTAGAACCCAGGTGCCCTGCTAGATGCTGAGACAGATGCGCCACAAACCCTGCTCACAGCATTTCTGTAAAGATCACAGAAAGAACCAAAGCTCCTCTCAGGGTATTTATACTCACTGAGGCCTGAAATCCTCACCAGGTGTGCTCACCTCTGCCCTTTTGGGAGAAATCATAAAATACCTGGAGCCCTAAGGCATTAGGGATCATGTACGATGGTCACACACACAGGTAGTTATATGCACACATTCTTACCATTTCACAGGTAAGAAAACTGAGGTCCTGGGAGGTGAAACATTTTTCTCAAGGGCACCCAGTGAGATAAGCCAGATACAGCATCTCCTGTCCTCTTGGCTCTCTACAAGAGCCCCTGCTCCCTTGAAGGCAGAGTCTTAGAATAGGGAAAAATGAAATGAAGACTGATCTTTCCAGGGCCCCACCTCAGAGAAGATGACCCTTCTTCCCTTCCTGCCACTCACATGGACCTAAGAGTGAAGAACGGCCAAACCCTCATAACCCCTCATATTTGAGAAGTTCCAAGTAGAAGAGAAGAAAAGAAGGTGTTTGATGGTGCCAGGAAGGGACTGCTCTCCAAACAGCTAAAGTTTGATGTCTTTTTCCCTCTGAGTTCTATCTTTCAACCAGCACCTACAAGCTGGCAATTGCTAATGAATCAGAAATGTGACTTAATGAATAATTAAAGATGATGATTGCCACCAAGGAGGCTCAGGCTGCATTTGTTCCCCATGACTCTGTCTCCCAGACAGTCCTCTTGGAGCATTTTGCTTTGGTCCCACTTTTAGGCACCCAGAATGTGTCTGTAACCCAAAGGCTCTCCCACCTCCCAGGCTGGGCTGAGGGGGCTGGGAGAGTGCCTAAAGGTGGAACCACAATCACCTTCAATAAGAGAAAAGTTTTGTGTCCACTCCAGTGGTAAAGATCCAAAGTTCTCTGTTATAGAACATAATTAAGACTATTTGTAGAGGAATAGTGGAATAAACTGAAAATAGCTGTAACCAATGCTCTTTTTTTTTGAGACAGTCTCACTCTGTCACCTGGGTAGAGTGCAGTGGCATCACCATAGCTCACAGCAACCTCAAACTCCTGGGCTCTAGCAATCCTCCTGCCTCAGCTTTTGAGTAGCCGGGACTACAGCATGCACCACCATGCCTGGCTAATTTTTCTATTTTTAGTAGAGACGGGGTCTGGCTCTTGCTCAAGCTGGTCTTGAACTCCTGAGCACAAGTGATGCTCCCACCTCGGCCTCCCAGAATGCTGGGATTACAAGCATGAGCCACCATGCCCAGCCAGCCAGTATACTCTTCTTGAGCATTAAAAAATCGTAATAATCTTGGTAAAGCATAAATGGAATATTTTACCCTGATCTCACACTTTTCTGTGGTACCTTCCAAGATCAAGAGGCTGCTAATCAAAATGGAGATAACCAAATGAATAAACTCTTTCTACAAGATTACCAACTCGAAGCTAGTTAAATGATAACTTTGGTTTTAGGCTGGTTGAATCCAAAGTCTCTTTTGTGGGCAGTGATTTGATACAGAGCCCCTTGTCTATTGAGATTGTTCCTAGGCTCTGGCACTAAACCGTGTCACATCCTATAAGGAATGTCCAAACTGCCCACTGGCAGCTTGCTCCCCCATCTCATCTTGAGTCTCTTCCTCAGGGCCTGTGTGTGGACAGTTCTGTCAGGGAGAGAGGTCTCCCCAGGCTGCCCACCTGCCTGACGTGACCCTTCGCTCCCACCCGGGCCTTGAACATAACACCTTGGTTGCCGTGTGCTTCCCGAGCCTGCCGCTGCCCAGGACTCAGACTTCAGTCCTCCTCTGGTCTCCCCTCCACCAACCGCAGTGCCCAGTCCCAATTCCCAGGCACGACATGCTCAGAGCCTGGGCTCTTCCCCAGCCAGGAGAGACGGTCATCAGGAATGTTTATTTCTCGTGCTCGCTTCGGCAGCACATATACTAAAATAGGAATGTTTATTTCTCTCTTCTCTGGGGGTATGTGTTTAGCTTCTCTTGGAATGACAGCAAATCATTCCAGGAGAAGCAAAATTACAAGGTGTGTCAGAACCTACCACAGTTTTACCGCCCTCCCCCAAGAAGGTGCTCTCTGACCTACCAAAGGGCCGTGCCTGTGGTAGAGGATTAAGACTCAACTTCCTTATGAATGCCAATGACCGGCAAGCCAATCCCAAGCTCATGTAGCCTACTCCAGTCCCTAGAATCAAAAGCCAAGAGATGTCACTAACAGCACAGGCAATCTTACATTATTCCTAACGGATATAAGGAAGTATAATAATGTACTGCCCAAAGTCCACCTGCTCCTTATGCAGTAAGAAACCCTTTCAAAGAAGGAAGCTGGTCCACAGGTGGACATGAATTTCAGGGGGATGCTATTCAGCCAGTACAGAAGAGTAACAAGCAACTGCAGTATTGACAATGGTAAACAAATAACAATGATCAGTGGCCAGCAAGCATTCGGGGAACCACTTAAACATTTGGTGACAAGAAAATCTTCCCCAAGTTCATAGATTATCTCGATTTTTTCTTTCTCTTTAAAAGCCCATTATGTAACAATATGACCATAGATTGATAAGGTCCAACTGTGGTTAGGAATATGTTTATAGCAATCGATTTTGTTTTATAGAACTTTAAAAAGGATATCTAATTTGTTCAAGACTTTTCCAAAGACTCATGACACAGTATCTCTCCTAAGAATATTAAACAGCAGAGAGAGGAACTGACCATGCTTTGGTCTATGAAGCTGGTCCCCAAGGCAGAGAAACAAGTTAAATTTTCCACCCCACCCCCGCCTCCCTAAAATGATTAACTCTACTAGGGAGTTTGTGCAATAAAAATAACAAGAGATCATTGCAGAAAGACTACATATCGTAGTGAACAGTGGGCACTTGGAGAAAGAAGATGTAAGACGGGGACCAGTGGCCTCCAGCCGGCCTTGGAGCTAAGCAGACATGGAGATCATCTAGTCACATGAGCCAAAGGGTTCTAGAGCTTCTTTTCTAAGGCTGGTAAAAAAAAAAAAAAAAAGTGGTGGGGGGGTGGGTAGCCAATCCACGCTCCCTTGAGGCAAAAATCTTTGTCCTAGATATAGAGACATGAATGTTTTAAAATCGAGGTTTTTGCTGATAAATCACATTAAAGTTCATCCAAAATTCCCACATATTTGGGGTTTTAACCTTAGAACACCAACAGGAATATGGCCATAGTCAGGAAAGAAATCTTTCCTGAATCAAATAATCAAATTCTGCCATTTCTTGTAGAAGAAAATCATAAGCAGGCTTATCATAAAGGTTGATGCTTCTAAGGCCCTGGGGCTCCGCAGTGGCTCACTCTGGGATGGGCAAGCCTGTGTTCCCAGGTCCTAGAAGGAGGGAACTGCAGGATGCCTGAGCCAGGTGCTCCACCTGGAGGGAAGAGTGGGTTCCTGGTGAGTCACGAGGAAAGGGGATCCTCATGGCCTGTCACTGTGGACAGCAGCGTTGTGTCGTGGGGAGGACAACCTGAGGATGCAGGGCCTCAGTTTGGAAAGGCCCAGAAGAGGGCCCTTTGGACTTGACTGCTTGGAGGAGTAATGCAATAACCTAACAGAATGCATAGCAACAACCTCTGTCCCGGTGACGACGGCTGATCTCCACTGCCCTCTGACTGTGTTCCAGGCTGTGTGCTACGTCCCTCGTGATGCTGACCCATGTCACCCTCACAATAGCCTTATGAGAAACACCGGTCTTAGCCCATCTGTAAGGTGGGAGGATAATGGAGCCTAAGTTAAGAGAGTGAACGAAGACACCTAAAGGATTTAGAACACTTCCTGGTGCGTCTGGAATTACTTATTCCCTCCTCCTGCCTGTCACTGAGCTCTGAATTTTTTCCATTGAGTTCATCCCTTCTGGCTGCTGGAGAGTCAATTAGGCCATTGAGTCCCCTGCCCCTTGGTGTGCTCCAGCCTGTGGGACATTTTCCTGGCAGTAGGAGTGCCAGGGCACTAAGGCAGCCCTGTGGGTCTGAAAGGAGAAATCAAGTTTAGACAGGAAAAAGAGAAAAGAGAATTAGCATGGTAAATTTCACAATTTTGCCAGGGATCAGTCTTGCCTTGGGCCTCAACCCCTGTGATCCGGGGGTGATACTGGAAGGTAGATACTGGACAGGCTCAGGTCTGGAAGTTCTGATCCCTCCAACTCCATTCACCTCCTACCAACGGTCCTCAGACTTCTAACTCTTGCTCTTAACAACCCAATGGGATGTTTTTAAGGGTTGTGTTTGGGCTGCACATTTCATGGAGAGCTCTCCTAGCCACTGTCATCCCACACACCTTCCGCATTGCCGGGCAGGCCCCAGCCCCGGCACGGCCAAGCCCTGCTCTCCAAAGACACACGCACACGTCCACACTCTCCCACGCCACACGCCACACATTCACACATCACAGACCCAAAATTCACACACTCTCACACCCAGTTGCACACATATCACATATCACATTCATTCCTTCATATTCTCTCTCTCTTTCTCTCTCCACCCCCTCTCTCCAAGGCAGTCCCAGGCCTGGAGCCTAGTGAACGGCAGAGCCCAGCTGTGCAACAGCTGCAGGGCATTGGGAAGAGCCCTCTAAGCAGGGAAGGCTGAAGCTGATCCCAGCTGAAACCCCTGGCCATCAGTGACTCTAACCACAGGGTCCCGAGACTGCCCTCTGACATAAGACATCACAACCACAGCTGCTCTGGGCCACTGGAGACTCAGCTAGGGAGGGGACAGGGCAGGCTGCCTGCCCCCACACACGCTTCCTCTGCACCTGCTCCGCGCCTCACACTCAGCTTCCACCCCGGATGTTGTCGTTGTGTGTTTTGGAGAGCATGTGACAAATCTGGCGTGTGGGGGTGAGCAGGGAGTGCTGAACGCAACCACCGAGGAGCCCGGACGCGCCGTTAGCAAGAGCCTCCCAGAAACAGCGTGGGAGTAGCCGGACCCCTCCACGGGCACCAGAGGCTGCGGCACCTGGGCATGGGGCCCTGGGAACCGAGGCCCAGGAAGGAAACATCCCCCACTAAGTAACAGCCTGTGCATCTGCACATTAAAGGCTCTTTAGCATGTGGTTTCTGTGGGGCCTCACGAAACCCAGGCGAGGCCAGCAGAGCAGGGGCCGTCCCTAGCTCACTGATGAGAAAACAGAGGCCAGGGGAGCGTGCCCAAAGCTGGCAAGTGCCAAGCCAGGGCAAGACCTCAGGTCTCCTGACTTGAATCCAAAGCTCTTTCTGTGACAGCCTGTGGCCCCAACATCTCTCCCTTCACCAGTCAGTGAGCCTCACCCTTGAACCCTCAGGGTCCTGAGGCCCAGCACTGCCTGGCTGCTGTGACTTCAGGCAGAGCAGCCGTGTGACCTGCCATACCCGACTCCTGGCATTGCCCCTGTGGTCACTGGGCAGAGGCCTGGGCCCCGGCCAGAGGACAGCCCGTCACAGAGACGCCGGGGAGATGAGGGATGAGGAGCGATGTTCTGCACGAGGGAAGGCCCAGCTACTCCCACCTTCGTTTATTTTCTAGATAAAGAAATCAAAGCCCAGAGAAAAGTAGTAAATTGCTCGAAATATAGCATCCCCATAGAGTAGGTGCGTAAAACATTTGTGAATATGAGTTCACTGGTGACTGGTGAGGACTCCATCCAGTATCTTCTGACTTCAGGGCCAAGCTTCGGTCCATAGCCTTTCTCAGGCAGGGAAAGCCGGTGGGGAGCCAGTGATGATATATACGTATATTAATATACAGCAGGGGAGGCCCCTCTGAGAAAAAAGTGCCAAGGCAAAGAAATACCAGGCCTGGTAGTTGCCAAGAGTCTTGAGGAACTTCCTAGAGGCCCTTTGAACCGGGTGACCCATTCTCACCGAATACAACATGTTTTCTTAACTCCTGACTTCCGCTGCGGTTTGCCCGTAGTCTGTTTTAGCTTAAGGCGAGTTACCAAGCACACCAGGTTGTCATTTCCTCATTTTCAAGCCTCCGCCCTCGTGGGGTCAAACAATCTCGTTCAAGCTCTGGATTGTGAAGGATTCCTTGGCCAGCAGCCGGTCTCTGTCCCCCGCTCCAGGGGCTCTTGGACGGGACCTTGCTCTGGAAGGAACCATGGGCCTCTGGCTTTGGTCACTTTACTTCCTGCCAGGTGAGTACCATGGGGAAACACTTCAGGCTTCTAGTGAGGTTTGAGTTGGCCACAGGGAGGGGAGTTGCCTGGCACCTCCGGCTCTGATGTTTCTGGAGGGATTCAGCTGCATATCAATACTTAGGGCAGAACATGGATGGAGGCCCCCAGAGGCGTTGGAGGCCCTCCCTGTCCCTGCTAATGTCCCTCTCTCCACTCCGGACACTCTCCTGTTAAAGGAAGGTGTCGAATCTTAAGGGACAAATATGTCACCTCTCCCAGACACATTTGCCTATTAACATGGGATCTTGAAGCAGGTGCCGCCATAATTCTTTCTTCTTACTGCTACATTCTCTTTCTGTAGATCTTTTTCAATCCTGAATTTCCAACCTTCAACTCTAAATGAAGATTCCTTAATCCGTTCAGTAGCCCTAAACTATTTCCTGAATTCCATATCTCAATTTCCAAGTGTCTCCTGGGCATCCCCACTTCCATATGCCACCGAGATCTGAACCACAACCTGCCTAACACCCCACCTCAAACTCCCCGTTGGTCACCATCCAAACCAGCTATTCCGTCTGTCTGAAGTATCTCTGACACCAGCCAGAATGGCTTTTTACCACCTCTTCCCATTTGTTTTCACCCAGACCTTGATTCAATCAATGGCCAATTCATGTAGTTTCTAGATACACATTTACTGGGATGAGAAGCAGCGTCAGTCTCTACCACGGAGGGAACAGAGGAAATGGAAAGGAAAAGAACACACAATCATCTCTTAACTAGCTTTCCCACTTCCTTTACCAAAGCCCGCATGCAGCTCCAGATTAATCTTCCTAAAGCCTAACTCTAATCAAAGGACTGCCTTTCCCAAAAACATTCAATGGCTCCCACTGCCTACTGAATTCAGTACACACTCCTCCCTGCACTCCTCCCTTTACACTCCGAGCCTACCACACTCCCTGGAACTTTCTTAACCTCCGCAAACAGGACTCCTCCTCTGTGAACGCAGGCCACACACTCCTGCCACCATGCCCTTGGTCGCTGCCAGGAACATCTTTCCTCCCACCTTTACCTCTTATAGGTTCTTCAAAGTGCATCTCAAACTTCACCTCCTTCTTGTAGACTTTCTGGAGCCCCCTCTCTGAGCCCCAATAGCTGATCACAGTCTGCCTGGTGGGGTGGCTTGATGTGTGTCCATCTTAACCTGGTTTATTCAATGAGGGTCAAAATGATTTCTTATTTATATTTGCTTTCTTTGTGGTGTCTTGAGTGTGGAAGAAACTTAAACATTTGTTGGGTTGAGGATTGAAAAGTCCTAAAAGCCCAAAGGAGTGGAGTTTTATTGAAATGTCAGACACTGTGATAGGTGGTAGGGCACGTGTGTGCCCAGTGGATGGTTATCTACACTTAGGCCTGGGCAGGGGTTGGGTGGGAAGTGGAAGACCTAAAGGAGTGAAGGTCCCTGAATTGCACCACCTGAGTCTATGCTGGGAAGTCCCACCATTCTAGCTGGGCCACAGGGGTCCGTGCCCTGGGCCCTATCCTTCTCTTACCCAGAGGGTAAGGAGTTTGCAGACTTAGGGGGATAGACACACTCCAGGCCCACACACACCCCGTCTTCTAGAACTGGAACTCCTTGTCCATTGCACTCTGGGCCCACTTTCAGCGATGGTGCAAGCTTCTATCATGGGTCTTCTTGAGGCTGACCCCTGGCCTATAAAACATGGCTACAGGTGGCTATTTGGGAAGGAGCCAGAGACAGTACTTGCAATCTGGGTGTCTACCATGTACACACCAGGACCCTTGTGTGGGCAGGAACCAGGGATGAAAGCAGAAGAGAGACAGGCAGAGACTAGGGCCAGGAAACATTGGGCCATTTTCCCCTGCGTAGCCGTGTATTAGAGTGGACATCCAAGGAGTGTGTGGATTTGTTGGGATAGGGGAATAAGGAATATTTTATTCAACTGTTTATTAGCCTGATTTATAATTTTAAAATATTTAGACATATGGTATCAGGGCCTTGTACTCCTGCCCCAGGTCCTGCAATGTTGGGATGGGCCTGGTCCCCAAGCTGTAGACTACGTTGCCTGGAGCCCTATGCAGGGTTCCGTAATAAAGCAGGGCAGCATCTCACCTTGTGGGCTTCCAAAGCTTTTCACCTTGATGCACAATAAGAATACATACGTAATAATACCTAATACATACGCTTGATGTCATGACCCAGCACACGTGCGCACACACACACCCCACTAAAATTTATTATGGGGCTGAGTTTGGGACACCAGCAGTTGAGTGGATAATGGTGCCATTGAAAATACGTGAAGGCACAGGTTTGGGAAGAGAAATCAAAAGGGTTTTTCTGGCCGTGCAAGTTTGGAATATACCTGAGACATTTAAATGGAGAGGTCAGAGAGACAAGTCTGGAGCTCAGAGTGTGTAAGATAAGACTAGAGATCACATTTTGGTAAAATCTATAGAAAATTTGCATTAAAACCCACCCAGGGGAGTACATTAGCTAGTGAGGGGGAGAGGGAGGGAGGACAGAGACAGGAATGGGCCCAAGTCGCAGGCGCTGGGCTAGCCCAACATGGCAAGGTGGAAGAGAAGGAGAAGGAAGACGGAGTCTGACGGGCGGCAGCCACTGAGCCTGTGCCAGGGAAGCCAGGATGGGCAGTGTCCCAAGGTGGGAGGGCTCCATCCTGCCAACTGCTGCTGGCAGGGCCAGTGAAACCAAGACAAAATGGGACCGTTGAATGTGGCAACAGGGCAACTTTGATGACAAGAGCAATTCCAATGGAATGTTGGAGACAAAATTCTGATGGGAGTAGATTGAAGAGAAATTAGGAGGTGTGGGAGAGAGTTTGATTTAGTGACTTTGATGACTCTGAAAAAGAGAACAGAGAGGTGGGTTGGCAGGTGGAGGGGGGGGAAGGTCACTGAGGGGTCTTTAAAAATGGGCAGTACCAGAGCATGCGTGTAAGCTATAGCAATGCTAGGAGAGGAGCATCCAGTGTTCAGGGACAGAAAAGGGAGCACTGCAGATGAGAAGTTCTAAAAAGATGAGAAGGATAGACTGGGGATGCAAGGGAGGGACCAGCCTCTGAAAGGAGGTGGACGCTTCATTCATTGTCCGGAGCAGCAGCCGGGACAGGCCCAGCTTGCTGTATGTGGATGTGGAAAGCTGAGCGGGATGTTCCTCATCCTTTTTTTGAAAAAAAATTCCATGCCCATTTTGATCAACATAAGAATCTCAGGCCACCTTGCCTCTTCACAAGATTCTGCTCTGATGTGAGTTGATGAGTCCTCTAGAAAATCACCACCACATGGAAGCCAGAGTCTGTCTCCAGAGCAACCCCAGCCGCCAAGACCCTGTGGACCTTCACTCTATTTTGCGTTATGAAAATCACAGGATTTTTTATGTTCCAAACATATATTTACATCCAGTTATATATAGACAGTGACTCTTGAAACCCTGTGTCTCCCTCTCCCCTACCGTTACCACTAAAAATCAAGTCACCAATTTAGACATTAACGTCACTTACTTAGCAGGCTCTTTAAAATATTAATATTGAACAGGTTGGTTCCTTTAGATACCTTCTCTCACCCCTCCCTTCCTTTCCCCAGATCATTTGTAAATGCAGTCACATAGCCCAGGATTGCAGGAATGCAAGGGAAGCTGGACCGCTCATTTAAAATCAGACTCTTAGTCCCCACCCTAGACAGATGTAATCACCATGCCTAAGGGTAGGACCAGGTCATTGCATCTTAGTGTCATGTGCGCTGTGGAGGATGTGGATGGACAAGCCAGACATCTACCCAAAGCTCGACCCTGAGCAGACTGAGGCCACTGGAGGCATCTGCGTAGGTGATGCCCCCATCTCTGCTCTGTCTTGTCCCTTGATAACATCTTGCTCTTGGGAAAGCAGCGCTCACACCCCTTCCCTGACCAGGTTAGTCTCATTCAGAAACCTCCATGCGTGTCCACCCTCAGGGCTCAGCTTTCCACACAGGTGCCGGCTGTCTGGACGCACAGGGTGATTCCCCCACCCACCCCCGTGATTGGGGCTTTGTCCTTTGACTGACACTTTGTGAACAGGTCACCCTTCCATTGCCATGTTCCACTTGTGAGGCTGCCACATGACTCAGTGTCTGGCAGGTTGAAAGCAGCGCTCGGATTTTCGTGTGGGGGTGTCCGTGTCCAGAGCTGTGTTTCTGCGTGGCCTTTCTCTACCATGTTAACATCAGCTCCGCTTTTATATCTTAACATGCTCCTGCAAGTGCTCCCTCTCCAGCCCCTCTCCGCCCTCCCCTAGGCCCGCCCCGGCTCTAGCTCTTTACCATCACGTGCATTCTTCCCCCACCCACAACGTCCTTATCCCAAAGCCTCAAGTCCGCCTCTTTCTTGAAGCTTTCCTTGACTCTCACGGGACTGCACTCCTTGCAGCTATTCTTAATGCGTGCTCTGTGGATAAATCTCAGCACGTTTGCGAACTTCTCTCCACCCATCGACATGCTATGTGCTCTCCCACGTCCTGGCCTTCGTGGGGACTATTCTTGCCATCTGGAGGACTCTCTCCTCCTCCACCCCAGCCCTCCAGCCCCACCTCAATACACACACGCTCTCCCTATGAACCCTCTTCCTAGAAATAAGCAGACACTTACAGGGACCCACTTAGCTGATAACTAATCATACACGGCCTTACCCTCTTCTGTAGCTGGCTCAGGTCTGTTAGACCCACTTTCTCTCACCCAAAGCACGAGCTTTTTGATGTCAGGGACTCAGGAACCACATCGTTTATCCCTCCCGGCTCCACATCCTCCCCACACGCATGCAGCGTGTGCACATCTGCGCACGCGTGCACACATGCTGACTCGCCCTGCATCCCTCCTGTGCTCCCTGCCTCCAAGACGACCTGTGTCACTCTCCCAGCTGGCCTTTGAGCCCCTTCCTCAGCTCTCGACTCAGATATCGCCCCCTCCAGAAAGCCTTTCTCCAGCTACACCACCGTAAGGTGCGCCTGCTCGCACCTTCCGAGGAGCCCCTGCCACATCTGTCATGGGATTTATCCACTGCCGCGGTGGCCATCTACTGGCATCACCCACTGTGTGATGCATGCCTCGAGGGAGGGACGCTGCTAGCTTACTATCACAGGACAGGCGTTCAGTGAATACCTGCCGACTGATTCAGTAAATAGAACTCTAGATGAACAGCTGGAGGGATGGATCTGAGCAAAGCCAAATTGGGAAGGAAAGCCTGTTGCAGCAGGACCATGCCTTGCCTCCCCACACCAGGCTGAGGTCTCACAGGGGCCATATGCTGTTTGGGGCCACCTGAGACCTGTTATCTCTCCTTGGAGTGGGTGTTGTAGTTTTGACTATCTTCTCAGGGGGTTGGTGTCTGGGTACACATGGGTTTGGGTTCGGTGATGGGCTGATGTGAGGTTAAGGCTTGGGAATAGGGCTGGGGCTGGACGTCGAGCTGGTCCAAGGTTGTGAGTAGGGTCGGGGATGGCAAGAGGCTGAGGGTAGAAATGAGGGTCGGGCTGAGGCTAAGGCCCGTGGGTCTGGGCTGCAGCCTGGGTTAGGGTTGCAGAGAGGGCTGAAGCTAGGGGGAAATGGATAGGGGTGGGATATAGCTGTCGCTGCAGCTTCCTCTGCATTAACTTCCTCTCCCTGCAGTATCTGGGGCTCTGAAGATCCTCCCAGAAGTCCACGTGGAGGGGGAGCTGGGCGGATCCGTTATCATCGAATGCCCACTTCCTAAAACGGAAGTGAGGCTATATTTGTGCCGGGAGACAAGTAGACCTGGAATATGTGCTACTGTGGTGTCCAGCACCAACTACATCAAGAAGGAATACACGGGCCGAGTCACTCTGCAGCTGTGCCCAGACAAGAATCTGTTCCTTGTGGAGGTGACAGAGCTGGCTGAAAGTGACAGCGGAGACTATGCCTGTGGGGCGGGCACAAACACAGACAGGGGGAAGACCCAGAAAGTCACCCTGAACGTCCACAGTGGTACGTACCTCAGCTGATTGCGGGCTCAGCGCCTTCCCCCAAAAAACGTTTCCACCCAGCCATGTAACTGTAGCAGTCCCCAGGTTCTTACACTGTTGCCATGTTAGCCGCAAAATTGGGATGCACCTAGTTGAAACCTCATAGTCAATTAATTTCATGGTCCACAAAATTTTCTGTCCAAAGTGGATGAGAGGAAGAAGATGGGTGCTCTCCTTGTAGTGCCCACCCTACTCCTGGCTTGAAGTCAAGAAGAGGCTCTGAGATGGGAGGTAATTGGAAGCAAAAGAACATAATTGTCTTATGTAATTGTTCCATGAGAAATACCAGGGATGAATATAAAGGAAACATGCCCATGTATCAAGTCGCATTTGTGAGCCAAACTTGTTACTTTGTGGTCTGATCCTTTATTTCCCTGAACCTGCCTTTGTCCTTTCCTCGGCTGACTTCCCTACCAATGGCAGCACTTACTCAACCCCGGTGAGTGTCTGCTTATCCCTGGGAATCCCAGCGGCCTCTGATGGTTTTGCAGGGAATGTCAACTGGGCTGAGGGGACAAGTATTTCCTTCAGGGAAGCCTCCAGCTCAGTTCCTTTTCTGCCCCTCTCGGTGGACCCTGCCCTCCTCCCCTCACTGTGATCCACCCCAGCTGAGCGAGTTTCAGCTTACACCAACAGTCCCTTCCTCAAGACTCAGTCTCCCCGCAAACACCAACATATTCCCCTTGCCTCCAATAGAGTATGACCCATTCTGGGAAGAGGAGCTGGTACCTGAGCTTCCAAAATGGTTTCATAAATTTCTGCATCCACACGTGCCTCCTTGGTTCCAGGTGCCTACACACGCCAGTTCTTCCAAATTCATATCCAAAGGTCAGTTCACCACAAGGAGGATGGGAGAGGTGGGGAAGATGCTGTGGCATAGTGTGAATGGAAGACAGGGTAGGATGTGTTCAATTCACACAGTGGCTGGCAGAGCTGAGCTGAGTCCCAGATGTGTATTTCCCTCTACCTTCCGGAGAGGGTACCTCCCTGGGATCTGCTTTCCATACCCTCCAAGCCTATCCTAGTCGCAGAACATACATACTACCACCAGGTGGCACCATAAGCAATGAAGTTTGTGCTCCATTCATAAAATCTTGCTCTTTTATGAATGACTGCGGAAACCAACACTGGGCAGACGTTTCCCAGCTGGAGGTCATCATGCCTCCTGCTTTCCCTAGGGCTGTCTCATGCCTGCTGGTGTCTAGTGATTTTAACAACTGTATTTTGCAACTAAAAGATTGACGATGATCGTATTAACCATACCTTTACATTTGGATATCATTTTCCAGCTTTAAATACATTTTGATATGCAATATTTCCATCATATCTTCCCATGTACCCTGTGAGGTAGATATATTAATCGAACATCATTATGCTAGGGGACCCTGCTGGGGTCCAAAAGGTATGGTGTGACTGAGCAGATCATATAGCCAAGGTTGTGGCCGACAGGTGTAGGATGGGAAAGAATAAATAAGCACACACATACAGCACAAGGCAGAGTGCGAACAGAACTACAAACAAAGTTCCCCTCACCCCCTGCTCAGAGGAGGGCAAGCTCCTCTGCCTAGGAAGTCAGGGAAGGCTTCCTAGAAGAAATTGTATTGGAAACAAATATGCTTGGAATTGACTAGGTGTTTCAGGCCATGAGGACTGCAAGACAAAGACAGTCTACATAAGAGGGACGGGTGGGCCGGGCGCGGTGGCTCACGCCTATAATCCTAGCACTCTGGGAGGCCGAGGCGGGCGGATCACTCAAGGTCAGGAGTTTGAAACCAGCCTGAGCAAGAGCGAGACCTCGTCTCTACTATAAATAGAAAGAAATTAATTGACCAACTAAAAATATATAGAAAAAATTGGCCGGGCATGGTGGCGCATGCCTGTAGTCCCAGCTACTTGGGAGGCTGAGGCAGAAAGACTGCTTGAGCCCAGGAGTTTGAGGTTGCCGTGAGACAGGCTGACGCCACGACACTCACTCTAGCCCGGGCAACAGCGTGAGACTCTGTCTCAAAAAAAAAAAAAAAAGAGGGAAGGGTGTACTGAGGAAAGAGACGGTGACTCAATCCTGCTGGAGACTAGAGTTTATACATGGAAAGTCACTTTGTCCTGCTATTTTCTCTAGTTACCACACAGGCTCCAAGGACTGAGGCCCCTCGAGTCCATCACCCCTCCCCCACCACCTTAATCATCCACCACCCTCGAGTCTCCAGAGCATCTTCAGTAGCAGCTACCAAGCCCCCAACCCTTCCGCCATCCACCATAGCCTCGAAGACCTCAGCTCGGGAGAGGCTGCTCGGGCCCCGGACGGCCAGTTACAACCACCACACCAGGCTGCACAGGCAGAGGTAAGAGTCCACACGCAGGATGGGCCAGACCCCAGGCAAAGTAGGCTGGAATTGGGAGATCCACTGATATCTTCCTGCAGTGTCTGTCCACTATTAGAGCCTCCTTGGCATTGTCTCTAGACGGCCTCTGCAAAATATACGACCTATGAGTATAGCACATTAACTCATTAGTCCCATTAACTAGAAGACACTTGTCCATGCCCCAGTGTCGATCCAAGTCTTTCAGTCACTCAGATTCATTCAAATCTGTTTTGATGGGGAAGAACTGAGGATAAAAGTAAAATTAGCTCTTAAACATTTAAATATTAAAATTATCTTTCACCTGTTTCCTTTTATTTTTTTAATATGGCTACTAGGAAACTTAAAATTACATACATGACTCACATATTTCTATTGGACCGCGCCGGTTTAAAGGCTGGAGGGCAGTCCAGGAAGTACTGAAATATACCACTAGGGGGCAGCATTATAGCAGGCTCCAAAGAAAATCTGTAATAGGAATTATTCGTGCATAAGCAAAGACAAACATGTTATGAGGAAAGGGACCTCCAACGTCATTTGCGTTCTGTAAGTGCGGAAACTGAAGTACTGAGAGCTAGTGGTTTCAAATAGAACCAGGACTCCTGATTCCTAGTTTAGTAAATCACACCAACCTAACAGTGGAGAAGGTATCAGGAAAATTTCAATGAACATTTTCTTTCTTTCTTTTTTTTTTTTTGAGACACAGTCTCACTGTGTTGCCCAGGCTAGAGTGCCGTGGCATCAGCCTAGCTCACAGAAACCTCAAACTCCTAGGCTCACGCAATCCTTCTGCCTCAGCCTCCCGAGTAGCTGGGACTACAGGCATGTGCCACCATGCCCGGCTAATTTTTTCTATATATTTTTAGTCGGCCAATTAATTTCTTTCTATTTTTGGTAGAGACG
>CAUYRT010044098.1:0-59307 GCA_963574885.1 Lepilemur ruficaudatus
AGTTGGCCAATTAATTTCTTTCTATTTTTATAGTAGAGACGGGGTCTCGCTCTTGCTCAGGCTGGTCTTGAACTCCTGACCTTGAGCTATCCACCCGCCTCGGCCTCCCAGAGTGCTAGGATTACAGGCGTGAGCCACCGCACCCGGCCATAATATCACTTTTGAAGTGTTCTTACTATATAATTTAATTCTAACTTCTACTTAGGAGACTGTGATTTTGCTCCCTTTATAATCCAAATTAGTATACACATAATTTAATCAATCTCTACATCATTATCAACAAAAATGAATGGAATACCCAATTCCAATGCTAGCATCCTCTGCTTTTAGGAAAGGATCAGTGTTTGACCCCTGCCTGTGATGTTAAGGGCTACCATTCAGTCAAGCATGTAGTTACTGAGTACAAGACTACTGTTCTTACTGATAGGAGTAAGAATAAAATAAAATAAGGATATTAGTTATGTTCTCAAGGAACTTATAAATTGTAATTATAGGATTATAAATTCCATACTAGCAGATAATTTAAATGATGGAATCTAACCATCCTTTAATCAAAGTCTGGCCTCTTTCTGCTACAGGGAAGTGGGTGGATTAGGGCTGGCCTAATAAGAAGTAACAGTGGAACCACAGACCCCACTTTAGAGTGTGCTAGCAATAGGCTGCAGAATTCTATATATATCAAGTCCCTCTCTGCATTATATCACATATAATCTCACTGTGAAATACAATATAATAATTATTTATTAAGCGCTTTGTATGGGCCAGGCACTGTGCTAAAATCTTTACATGATTATTTTATTTTAATTTTCACAGTAATCTTATGAGGCAGCTGCTATTTTATTTTCATTCCAGATACATAAAGAAACTAATGCTCAGATGGATTAAGGAATTTGCTGCAATTCACACTTGCCCAAGCTCTGTCAGAGTAAAAAGCACTACTTAAACACTAAGCATACCAAATAACAAAATAATGTACTGCCCTATGTTTTGTCTCATGCTAATTAGACTGTATGTCAACTTAATGAAGGCTACTTGAACACAGATATGGCTCATAATACTTTTGTATCATTTTTAATTCCAAATCTTGGTCTAAGGTAAGAACAAGAAGACCCGTGGATTATTTTAAGTGTTTTATACACAGAGTAAGTTTTCTTAGATGATCCTTTTGTCCTTTCCCACTCTGTGGTTCTGTGATAATGAAACATGCCAGAAGCAGGAAAAGTTACTGTGAAGAAGCAATGATTCATATGAATTACAATGACTTTATCAAAAAAAAGGTGTATGTGGCCGGGTGCGGTGGCTCACGCCTGTAATCCTAGCACTCTGGGAGGCTGAGGCGGGTGGATAGCTCAAGGTCAGGAGTTTGAAACCAGCCTGAGCAAGAGCAAGACCCCGTCTGTACTATAAATAGAAAGAAATTAATTGGCTAACTAAAAATATATGTAAAAAATTAGCCAGGCATGGTGGTGCATGCCTGCAGTCCCAGCTACTCGGGAGACTGAGGCAGGAGGATCGCTTGAGCCCAGGAGTTTGAAGTTGCTGTGAGCTAGGCTGATGCCACGGCACTCTACAGAGTGAGACTCTGTCTCAAAAAAAAAAAAAAAGGTGTATCTCCATTTGAAACTGTTTTCATGTATTTGGACAAATAAAGTGTGAAATTAAGAACATTCCAAAGTGTTTCCACACTGGTGTCAGTGGTCTGTGAACATCGGTGGCTATAGAAAATGAGTGCTAGGAGGGAAATAGGTGCTTTAGGCTATTCTGGCAGCTTTGGGAACACCCTTAAAGCAAAAGTCTTCCTTAAAACAAAGCACACTAACTGTTATAAGCAAATGCCAAAGCTAAATATTTGTGACAAGTGCTAGTCTAATATACGTGGACCTTCTGATTCAAACATTTCAGACTAAGGTTGCACTAGGAATTTAAAAATAAACAAATCAATTCATTCCAGCCCCCACCTCCCTGCCCTAATCACTATTATGAACCCAGTACGAGTTCCTGCATAAATTTTATTCCTCTTTAGAACTCTGTCATTATAGAATCAAGGGAATTCGACTGGTTATAAGGATCATTAAGAGCCATAAATGATGGTGATTTTATAGTCAGTAAAAATGTTCTCCAACTCACCACCTTCTCTAAAGAACAAATTCTGGCAGTAAGGAAACTTAATTAGGCAATCTATGTCCTAAAGCCACACTTCCTGTAACTGCTACAGGGCTTCTAATTCTGGTCAGACAGATTCTACAGTCAGCCTTCCCATATAAGGATAAGCAAAAACACACGAATCTTCAAACAGGCCGATGTGAGGTCACAGGGTAGGCACATGAGAACCAAATATGGTAGCTAAATTCTCCAGCTCACAACAAATACATTTTTAACAAAAAAGACTATAACCACCAACTCCAAGCTATCAGTTCTTGAATCACGAGAAAAGTAATAAGCAATTAATCTATTTGTATTAATGTTAACTGGATGACAGATAAAAGCCAGTCTAAGTTACCTCTGCTTTTTTTTCTTCTTTCCTTTTTCTACTGCAGGAAAGGATACTGTGAGATGTGCTGCTAAATTGGATACATACAGCAGCAGAGTATTGCATCTGAATATATAAATTAGTCCAATCTACCCCTGTATAGAAGGAAATACAGATTTCCCAAGTGCTCCATGAGCATAGCCTCTGCCTTCTTGTAGCAAAGGCACAGTCCCACATTGTGACCGGGAAAAATATCAATAGACATGACATTGTTTGGTATGAACGATAAGTCCTGAATGGATCTATGTCCTCTACTTGAACTCTAGGGCAGAAAAAGACCCTGAGATGGCCATGAAGAGAAGATAATTCCCCCCATTTCTTGCTAACAAAACCCCTGGATTAAGGGCAAGTAAAGATTGTGTCTTGATTTCCAGTGATTACAGAGTTCCTATTAGCATTATCCTATACCTTGGCGATTTTGAAGGCTGTTAATTCAGTCAAAGTCAAATAAAATCTGAAGCATTTTGATAACATGCACCAAGAGCCATGGAAACATTTTATCTTCCTTGATGCAGTAATTTCATTTCTGGATTCCTAGTTTAAGTAAATAATTCAAAAGAGGGCAGAATTATATGCCTGAAGAGATTGTGCAACATTTTATTGTGTCTTGTTGTTGTTGTTGATCTGTTTCTTTGTTTTCAGTAGTGAGGGATATGCCTGCATATCCAACCATTAGGACATGGTTAAGTAAACGTTTAGTGGTGTGGCCAATTGGCAGAATGCTATGAAAACACAGAAACTGACCACCGTACATTATGAAGCAACAAGGAAAAATATTTACCATATCAAAAGTGAAAAAGGAAGTCTAGAGAATAACACATTTGCTCAGCTGTGAAAAGGAGAAGTGTGTATATTTTTAAAGACTAACAGGCATTCAAACACAGTTATTATGGCCGCTTTAGATAGCAGGAATGAGTACTTAGCACCTTGCTCAAGAGACCAATTGAGTTATGTTGGGATCGTGAGATTATGGAGATTTTACCCCCACACTTTTCTAGTGGTGTTATATTGTTTCATATAATTTTTAAAAATCAATTCATATATATCGAGCTTTTACTAGAGGCAGTATGGTATAGTGGAAAGACCATAGACTGTGGAACCTGTGGGAGATGTATTCTAATGTGGCCCCTCCATGATCCCCACCTCCTGGTGCTCACTACCTTGTATAATCTCTTCCCCTTGAGTGTCAGTAGGACCTGTTATTTGTTTCCATAATATGGCAACAGAATATGGCAAAGGTGATGAGATGTCGCTCTAATGATGATATGTTACACAAGGCATTTTCTGGAGGACTTGATATGTTTAAACAAGGCTTTTTCTAGAAAACTCACACTAGAGTCACTCTCTCCATTGCTGACTGTGAAGAAGCAAGCTACCACGAATACTACAGCCTCAAGGAAATGAATTCTTCCAACAGCCATACAAGCTTGAAAATGATTCTTCCATAGTGGAGCCTTCAGATGAGAAGTCAGTCCTAACTTTGTAGTCTTACAGAGAACTCAGCTAAGCTATGTCAGGACTCCTGACCCATAGACACCGCCATATAATAAGTGTGTGTGTTTTTAAAACAACTACATTGGTAATAATTTGTTATACACCATAGAAAATTCAGAGCCTGACTGACTTGCATTCGAATCTCAGATCCTCCACTTACCTGTGTGAATGACCAAGTTGATTAACATCTCTGAGTCTCAAATTCCTCATCTGTTAGTTGAAAGTCATAATACCTACCTCTCAGAATTGTTGCACAGAAAATTATGAATAAGAGAAGCAATGTGCCTATTGCACTGCCTACCATAAAATAAGACAAATTGTAAATTATGTGCTCTGTCATGGCTCATCATGTTATCCAGTGCCTACTATCACATCTGGCACATAGCAAGTGTTCTATAAATATGCAGTGAATTAATAAATAAATGAAAATAAGCTCTCAAAGGCTGGTAGATACTATTTTAAACATATATAAGAAACTGCATATATATAGAATTGAGAGAGAATCCCTGTCCTCAAGCTATTAAAAATAATGGATGACACCACAGTACATTAACCGTAATACAGTAAAGACTTTCTGGGGCAGTATGATAGTGAAGGTATATAGATGCAGAACCAGATTTTGCAATCAAACAAAAGAAAATTGTATCTATATAATTCAATATAACCTTTCCTAAGCTGCTATTAATATCAATAGAAACTACATATGAGGATGATAAGGTGTTTACATAAAGCAATGTAGTTGCTAGATAGTCACTATAAGACAAGTGGTTTGTAATATGCTGGGCTGATGCTTGAGCATTTATGAAGCCTTGTGAATTTCTTCATTCGTATCATGGGGCTCTGAGAAACAAGATGGGTTGCTTAGTACACCCAGTAACGTTTGAAGGAACAATTAGGAGACTAAGTTTCGAAACTTAGTAAGACATAACAATTTACTGCATTATGGTAAAACTCCAAAAGTGTTGTGCTTGGAAAAAAAGGTTGACCAAAGTAAATATACCCTGATAATAGTCCATAAAAAGGTGCTTCTAATGTAAGACAGTCTAAAAGAAAATTGACTAGCAGTTAAAGATTATCAAGCAATACATTTCTTGAGCCCTAACGCCAATTTCCATTAAAAACCATTCTGACAAATTGTAAAATTGTTCTTTTTCTTAGATTGCCTACATTATTTGGCATCTATTAAACTGCTCCAAATTCAAAAGAATTACCACTCCCAGATGATAGATAAATTGGAAGGAGCAGAAAAAGTTCCAGAGTTAAATCAATTTGAACCTCAATCCCTATACTCAAAACCTACTCAAGAACTCTAGCTATTGTTCACTGTAAAAATCCACCAACATTTGTTTCTGAGAAAAGGGGAAGACCATAAACATTGTGAAACAAGAAGAGTCACTGACTTAACCTCTGAAAGTCCCCCAAATCATTCTACGAAGAAGACCAATGATACCCACACAAAGACACATGCAAATCCTCAGAAATGCAATTCCTAATAATTTTAGATTGAAAGAAAATTCTTTCTCCATTACCCTTTATTTTTTCAATGGGAAATGAAGATATTTTTACATAAGGCCTGCTGTATTTTCATCCTAGTAAAATGTTTTTTGGCTAGGACTAAATTCTCTCTCAACATAATAAAAATTATTAAGGCAGTGGCTTTTTCAAAGTCAAAAGTGGTATTGTGGTGGCAACAAAAAGAAGGGGAGCAAAACATAGAGAGTGATTCAGGGAGGTTTGACCTATTGCTAATGGCATCACTCAAGTTGGGAGAGAATCTCAACCTAACACCTGCTGTGAAGCAAACCATCAAATGCAGGAAAGAATCATACTCCTTTGGTATATTGATCAAATTCTTGGAAATGGCACAAAATGCCCCAATTCAACTTATTTAAATTCATTTATTTACTCTTAGTAATTGTCATGCTATTAAATGCCTAATAGTAGGAGATATAAAATCTTTATCCACGTTATATAATTGGGTAATTTTTACAGCTAATTCTGTCAGAATTTTAGATCACACAGCTTTCCAAACAATGAAAACCTTGTCTAACTAAATAGTATGTTTTATTAACTTCATACAATGAGACAAATAAACATGGTTTTATTTTTCACACACTGAAAAATTAAACATAGCTACCTAATTCAAAACTAACCCTCAGTTACAGTCTATTCCAGGTAAAACTCTAAATGGCCTTACAAAAACATAGGATGACTGCAATTTGTTTTAAAAATAATTTGTAATGATCTCTACAAAGAAATACATATTCATGAATATTGATTAACAATCTAAAATTTGTTTATATTAATACTTGTTCAAGATTGCAGAGGGTCAGTTGGTAGATAAGTCTTCCTCTGATTACTTTCACACATAAAAAACTGCAGGTCCCTGGTCACCCTCTCTAGATTTTTTTGAGAAAATAACTGCTAAACACATCTTGCCAATAATAGGTCCATATCACAATCTTCATACCCAAAGGGCTGCCCAAGACTGCAGAAAACAAACATAAAAACAAAAAAATAAATACTATCTTTTCCAACTACCTTAGCCATACATAGTACTGTTTTGTTTTTTATTTTTCTCTATAGTTGGTGAGGTGATAAGATTTCACTACAAAAGAAATTAAACGCTTTCTTTTCAAGGGAGCATGTCAACTTAGAGAATTCTGTATCCTGGCCAAAATATATTCATTTGCCATAGTAAAAAGAACTAGTCTGAGGCCTTCACTAAGCAGTGTGCCCCAGATGAGCATTCCAGAGAGCACTAGGAATGTACTCCCAGACTCAAGCCAATAAAGCATGTTCCAAACTTTCCAGCTGAGAAACTGCCAAATATTACTTAATTAGTTAAATAAGATCAGAATCAAATGGTCCAAGAAGTTAACCAACTAGTAAACAAAGGTTGTTAAAACAAAAGAGGCTTGGGTTATGTAATTCTGTGGCCTCACCACCAAATTTCTGTGCAGTTTAATTGCTACCATAGTCATTTGGAGTATGACTATCAACAGTAACAGCATGTCCAGCAATAAGAATTACTGTCAAGAATGGTGAACAGTCTGATATTTTACCCTACTTGCAAACTAACAAGTAAGTCTGCCACCGTTTTAAGGATGCTGGCAGAAAACGTGGGCCTCCTGGGCCACAGATACAGCAGTACCCAGAGTATCAGCATTTTCTCATACCTATCCCCTGATCCTCAATTTTTACAGGGGGACCCAGAGGACCAGGACAGAGAACTTGAATCTTTTATACTTGTCAGTAAGCAAATTTGCCCTTTGCTGTGGAAGGAAACACTCCATCTTTCAAGGCCAAAAGCAGTCAGTACCTCTGCTCACAAGATGTACACAAATGCAAGAGACCAGTGGAAAATTTTCTGCTGACATATAACCATTTACAACCTCTTTTGGCAACACAGAACTCCCAGCTCTTGTCTTACAGGTTTCTGAAGTAGAAGCTCATCTGAACATCAGATGTAGTGTTGGGTGATGAAAGCTTGTAATTTCACCACCTAGTTGAACAGAAAATTGTGGGACTTAAGCTGTGTAGTAATTTAATTAAAAATAGAAGTCATAGATTCTTCAAGAATCCATCGGGCCAGACTGAACTAATCTACCTTTAAGGATGATAACACATTCATTCAGCAGTCCCTCACAAGGTGGGTTGATTATTGTGAAACCAATTCTTGTGACTCATGTTACATCTTCAACTTCTCTCACTCTAAAACCAAATCTCCATGTCTGCCAAAAGACAAAATATAAATTATTACTGCATTTTAAAGTCTAGACAAGCTGTAAAGCATTTATTCTCCCTATAAACATGCTTTTGCCTCGAGCATTGTGATCTTGATTCAGGGAATGATTTGTTGAAATAAATCTAATACTATTGAAGTTAAAAAAAAAAAAAAAGCCCTGGAAGTTGTAACTATAGAATCCTTATTGAAAGTAAAATACATGAAAAAAAAAAACCCCTTTAACGTTTGATGTTACTAATAAAATGTTATATAAGCAGAATTACTTTCTTGTCTTGTTTTGTTTTGATTTTATCAATATTAGTAGTAAGCAAAACTTACAGGGAATAAAACTGTAAAAATTAAAATACTCATTTTACTGTATGATTTTTTAACTGCTTACTGCAAATGTGGCCAAAACTTGTTTAGGATCCAGTGGGAGTCCATATACTGAAAAGTGAGGCTCAATGATAAGCCAGTTTCCATGGTGATCCAATAAGATATATTCTCTTCATTAAAATGATGCATTCATAGGCACAAACGGAATGATTTAGTCTAAGGTATCATCTAGTGATCTGACAATAGATAATTTATTGAAATATATCTAATTGCCCGGAGCATCTGACTGGCTGACTAACAAAGAACCATATGTATAATTAACAGCAAACAAGAGGATCCCTGTCTATTATCGTCTTTCTAAAATGTGAATATGTTACTGATTATCTCTGTACAATCTACCAAAGCAAAAACATCTCAAGAATGCTCCTTTGTTTGCTGGTAGATATACAGTTTCCTTAAATATTCACATATCTTTTAAAAGATCTACATAATAAATATTTGTTAATGATTCTTCATCATAAAACCCTGCAATTTTAACAGATTTGAGGCACACTAACACTTCAGTCAAAGGACAGTTTTGTAGGGGAACAGGGAAAAAGCACTAAATATACCCAGCCTTCTAGAATGTGTGCAATTCTATATAAATTATTCCATTTTTCTTGGTGTAAAAACAAGTGAAATTATTAAAAAAAATTGCTCCCATACAGAAATTTTAAAAATGATTAACATTTTTAAAATTTTTCTTCAGTTCATGTTTATATGAAATATCTTAGCAATTAAATCCATCCCCCAAACTGGTAGGTTAGTTCTTATTCCAAAGCCCAGATCTTCAGGGAGCATAAAAGGGGAAAAAAATGCTCTTTCAAGTTTTAGAAATGTTTAAAATTTAGTAGGACATTAAAATTCAGTTTGCCACACTTTAGTAAAATACTTGTGATAGTTATACATTTTAAATACTTACGCCATATGCCAGACATTACACTAAGCACTTTACCTCATTTTAATTGATAAGAAAACAATTATCAGAGCAGTTAGCTCTTTTGACCAAGAAGACACAGCCAGAAAATAGTGGAACAGAGATTCAGACTAAGGAGCTCAACTTCAGAACCCAAGATCTATACCAACACGTTATACAAGTGGAAATTAAGTAATTAAGTAAGCTGTAAAATTTTTAAAGTCCAGTAATTTTTAAAACAGAGAATTTTTAATCTTAAGGATTAAAAAGGGGGAATCTAACCAGTCAAGTTAATGAAAAAACCTGTGGCTTTAAACTAATAAAAAGAAAACTACGAGGTTAAAATATAGAATTCCTTTCTTTTGAGATTTGAAAAGCATACTTTAGACAGTTATTCTAATACATATTTTTGTCTAATACATTTTTCCAGCATTCATTTCTTTTCAAGTCTAGAACTTAAAATGGATTTAAAACGGTATTGTATAAAAATCCATTAAAAATCAAGTAACAATCATAGAGTTTCTTATGAAACAGTTTATAATAATTAAGAGAGAGCTAGGTGTTCCTTGCTTCGAGATAGTCTTAGAAAGTTTCTCCAATAATGTGGTGTCCATTAAAAATCAGAAGGAGGTTAAAAATTATCAGAAACTTAAGTTTAGGAGCTATGACATAACTTAAAACAGTATTTATTTATTTACTCTTTTCTTTACCTCATGGTGTGTTATTGAATATATTTTCCTTGAGACTGTACTGAATACATTTATTTACTAAATAAACACACAGCTGCTGAACAGTTCAGAGAACAAGTCTCATCACAATTTCTGGTTGATATGACTTGTGGGGTTCACTCACCTGTAGGTATGATTAACGACTGTCTGGAAATTCTAGTTTTTCTTATTGTACCACTATGTAGCCAATTTGACTAAAAGCTAAAGCTGGAAAATTTCTTGAGACTACTACATGTGCAAACACAGATGGAATTTATTTGAAATGTTAAAATTTTCCATTCAAAGGACAGCTGCAATTATTTTGCCCTTTTCTATCGAGATGTCTGATATATTGTAGTAATTTTCCCATCTAGCCTAGCAGCACAGAGTAGGGGCCTTATCAATCCCTCCCTCTCAGCTAAAAACTTAATTCCATGGAATAGTCTGGTTTGGAAAGGAGATGCTCATTCAAATCTCTAATCTCTGCTTATTCAGCAGGGCATCAAATCATAGAATAAAGCTATCTAGCTCCTCAATCCAACAGAGGGAACGGGCACATTTGGACACATTCAATGTGTGCCTACTGCCAATAATCTACTAATACAATTGAAGAAAAAGATGCCTCATGACTGTTTGTGAATAGTATTTACTGAGAAAAAGAAAAGCTTAAACTAAGGTCTAAATTCTGCATTTTTTTAATGTGTACATGGCACCCCTTATGAAGAACCAAACTTAGGCCTTGAAAATTTGTTCTCAGAAGGAGAAACAAAATAGGTGTTGTTGGTAGACTTTATATAAATCAGGCTATTGCATATCAATGAATGTATACTTTCTCCAATTATACTAATAATTTCAAGATGGAGGAGGAAAAAGAAGAGGAGGATGGAGTATAACACCAATGTGGGTTATACTAAGGTATTACACCTGAGATTAGGAAGGGGAATAATCACCTATCATTATAGTTAAGACCATTTTTAAGAAAGAAAAAGTAAGTCCAAAACTTCAGAACAGCATGAAGACCAGATGCTGCTTAATAGGCAGGAAAAAACAAAAGAAAACAAGAAGTTAAAACCTCCATTATAGTAAATATATTTTAAAATTCATTTTAAAATATACACTGTGAAATTCACACTTTCGTTGTAGATTTCTATGAATTTTGACAAATGCATAGGTCATGTAACCACCAGCACAATCAAAATATAGAACGGTTTCATTACTTCCAAAAGAATTCCTTTGTGCTACCCCTTTGTAGCATTAGTTTTAATGATTAAAATTTCAGTTCACAGATATTCTTCTTAACTACTATTGCATAGTTACTTGCTGGTTTCTCTCAACCACTTTACTAAATAAGAGTATTTTTTCACAGAAACACAAATGGATAAGGGTCTGTATGTCAGGACAGCAAGTATTTATTAAGCACTTGTTCTGTGCCCAGCAGTGTTCTGGCGACTATAAAAGAAGACAGAAATACTACTTAGGGATACCATTGACTTGTGAAACTTAGCAGAAATGTAAGACATTCTTAAATAAAATGCTTAACCTTCACATGGCACTTCATGCTATTACATGCATTTCTTTCATCTGAACCAAGAAGCATTCGAGAAGGAATGAGAAAAAGAAAAGAGTGTTTGAGGAAAATCAGTAGAACAGTATGCAGGATAGGTTTAAAACAGACTACAGGTAAGAGACTATTATTTAATCTACGTCTGAAAGGACAAAGGTCAAGTGAAAGATGTGTGCTATAAAAGTGCAGAAGACGTGGACAATCCAAGAGACATTATTAAAAGAAAAATTGATAAAATTTGCTGATTAGTTGTTCAGAACAGATTAAGAATTAAGATTTATTTAATCACTCACTCATTTAACAAGTAGTTATTGAGCAGAGCCTATTAGGTTCTTGGAACTTGTTCCAGGAATCATAAAAAAAGCAATAAAGATAAACAAGGAAGGTCCCTACCCCTGTGGAGCTTATAATCTGCTGAGAAGACAATAAAAAGGGAAACAAATTAATCGACAAAATAATTTCAGATAGTCATTAACTAGTAAGTGTTATCACTTATCAAAGTATTAGTATATCAAAGATGACTTCCAGGATACAAAGGGGACAGGTGCAAGGAAACTAAATATGGGCCAATGAATAGACTAAGCTTTTAAAACAAATCACCTCATTTAATTAAACAATGATACTGACAATAACATGGAACCACCAGCAAAAACAAGGCATTAAGAAGGCAGACTTTCTATATGTATATGAATTGCATATGTGTGGGGGGTGTGTTTTTAAAAAGGGAAGGATGGTGAACAAAGAGGCAAGGGGTAAAGATGGTGAGTTAAGTTTTAAGTAAATTGAGCACTGTAAGTTCTCTATTTTGAGAAGAAATCAACCAGTGAGTATGATAGCAGACAGAACTATCTGAACAAAAAACAAACTACCTTGATACAGCACAACAACATGATATATTCAGTAAATTATATCTTAACAAGTGAAGAGATTTTAGTTTGTAATAAACACATAATGGTTAGTCACAGTAAGCTATGAGTGTAAATTAATGCAGTAGGCTTCTCTTTTGCTTTCTACTCCACAGTCACCTGTGGATGTAAGTGTTTCTGCCTTTTTAGTGCTCTTATCACATAAAATCAAGCTTGCAAAACCTATCCTTCACGTGGAAGGGAAAAACTCTGAAAAAAAATGTATACACACATTCACATACAAATCTTGCTATTCCTACTAGATTACAATCCCCTCAAGGGCAGCCCTCACATCTGATATATGTGTGTGTTCTTCAGAATACGGAACAGAGTGCATGATACATTAGAGGTACTCAATAAATATTTTCAAGTAAAGGCCCATTTAGGGCTGAAGATCTTATTTAAACCACAATGCATTACATTGATAGTTTAACTCTCTTGTGAGGAATAACCAGATCTATTCTATTGACACTGTAACCACTGTAAAATCAGTTACTAGCAGTATTTTCATCTTTCAATAAAAGCCTTTTTTGGTCTAATTCTAAATACGTATGTGCACATATAGTAGTAACATTCATCGGGTGTCAGGCAGGTGGGAAGGGGGAGGAGGGGTTGAGTAGATTCACACCTACTGGGGCCGTCTGGGGGATGGACGCGCTTGAAGTTCTGACTCGGGTGTGGCAAAAGCAATATATGTAACATAAACATTTGTAACCCCATAATACGCTGAAATAAAAATAAATAAATAGACAATTAACTGAAGTACAGCGGAGTATATGGACTTAGAGACCCAAGCACTAACCCAGAAAACAGGCAGGCAAAGGGGTGACATAGGCAAAAATGCTCTGCTAGCACCTCTGACTCCTCCTAAATTTTTATCTTCCTCTTCCTTATTCCCAGGCCCCCAAGTCCTAAAAATGCCTTCTGTTTGTGGACACTAAAGAATCTTTCTTAAAGCTGTTAATCAGATGCTTGATGCATGAGCTATTAGAAGACCTATTTAGAATTTGTTTAAGTTCAAAGATGTCTATATATAATATATACAGCTGGTTTTGCTCGCTGCCTGTCTAATTTGAAAAGATAAACTATTCAAAGCTGGCAAATACACCTTGGGACAGTAATCATGACATTATGTGCTGTATGTAGGTAGAATATCCCAAAGTTCATAAAAGAGGAGGCTAAGCTAAAATTTTCATGGAAATGTGCACTGTTGACCAACATTTTAAATGACCAATACTAGCAGGTGGTGTCTTGCTAGTTAACTACTTCCTTACATCTGACTGGCAAAGATGACTACATAAACATAGTCCCAAATAAGCATGATGTGTCCAGTCCCACAATTTATAAGTGTGCCCCCACCACTCCTTTTTCTTTTTCTTTTTTTTCCTTCACTTTTTGGTCTGTGTTTCATAAAGAATTGTGAGGACTTGCATCAAAGAGGTACATATGTTAGATACAAAAAAATTTTAGAAGTCAAGACAGGAAACCAATCTTTGGTAGAAAAAAAGAGGTCCATAAAGAAGATTCATTAAATTAATATACATAAAGTGCTTAAAACCATGTCTGACACAAAGTAAGCATTAAATTAATGTTAGATGTCGTCATTACTGTTATTATTTCCATGGGTGAGGGAGGCAATATTGGTGTATTGACAATAACACTGTACTTCGAGTCAAAAAGCACAATATGTCTGTTCCACCTACTAGACATGTATGATCATAAACATGTCATAAACATAAACATGTCACTTAAATTTTCAGGGCCTCAGTTTCCTTATATCCAAGAGAGGTACATGGGTACTTACCCGCATAAGTTATTATGAATATTAATGTGAATATATGAGAATGTAAGTGAAAGACCTTTGTAAATATAATCAAGTAAGCATTTAATTCAATGAAATTACTTACTTGACTTTTCTCTCACTACCATACCCCACAGTTAAGTCTACTAATTTCCATGGTTCAAGTCCCCAGGCCGTGTCTCCTTTTTAATTAGAGGATCCCTGTTACTTTGAAGCCATATCAGGGCCTTTTGCACTGTCATTCTCTCTCTCAATCTCTCTCTATCTCTCCCTTCCTCCCTCCCACACATGCATGCGCACGCGCGCGCACGCACACACACACACACACACCCCCCACAAAACTTACTGAATTTCAGATCAGTTTCTTTCCTTTTCTCCTAGAATCCTATGCATTATATCATGATTGGATCCCTGGACTGAGGCTAATTCCAAACACTGCCACTTCTTTTAGAAAGTCAGTATTCATTCTCCAAATGATACCATTTTCAGCCCTTTAAGAAGGACATGTCTTCTCAGGTCCTCAGCTTCATATCCTTAGTTATATATAGCTACACGATGGATTTTGGCAGTTTGCCTGTTGTTCAAAATGCAAACTGTTGAATCACATTCCCATGGATCCTAATTCAATATATCTAGAGTATCCATGAATAAAATTTTTAACAGCCACCCTCTGAGATTTCTGAAACAGGTGGTCCTCATATTTCACTGTGAGAAACAACAGAATGTTTATAGAACACCTAACACTAAGTCATCCACTACTTCCCTAGTCATATATTTGCTATTACCTCTCTCAGGAATGCCCTTTTCTTTCATCTCAGATAATGAAAATCTTGCTCATTTTTTGAGATCCAGCTTAACTGTGGCCTCCCTGTCCATTTCTCTCACACACAGCACTTGTGCTCTTGCCTATCCAACAAGATATTGGACATTATCAGCACAGGGTTATAAGGAAGTACTGGATGACCGTAGAGTCTCCAGGCTTTACACACTTAAGTTTTGCATGTGTCTGTGCCCTTTAGTTAAGTTTGCTATCAAGGCTTTAAACTAGGTATAGTTTAAATTTTTAAACTGGGTATAGTTTATAAATATACCCAGTTGGGTATAGTTTATAAATATAAAAAAGTAAAAAAATCCCTGAGCATCTAATTGGTCAGGGTAGTAACTCAGTCCACACAGGAACTGGAGAGGGGGACTGACAGTAATGTCAGGACCAGACATTGAGGATAAGAGATAAAGAAATAAAAAATAGGTGTCAGTTAGAAAACCATACAAGTTCAGTAAGGAGTATTAAATGATAACATTCCAATGGTCTAAGAACAAACAATGGCTGATTACACAACTACCTGAGTATGTACAGTTGGTGAGTTATGTAATAAAAAGGGGAAAAGAAGGGAGAGTTGGACATAAGAGCAGAGTTGGCAGTGACACATGAGAAAAACTACAGTTAATAAGTAGCAAAATAGGAAATTGAACCAAAATCAAATTGATCTCACTCTATCAAGAGATTTTCAAATCTTGGTGTTGCCAGGAATATAATTCAGAAAAATAGATCTGGGTCTAAGAATTTGCATTAAAACACTACTCTGGGTATAGGTGGGCAGTCTATAAATCGTACCCGAGAAACAGTGAACTATTGCTTCACACTGTTTGCTTAAAGCACTATTTCTCTTTCCCTCCCTTATATTCTACTTTCGTCAACTGAGGCAAGTTTCCATATCAGCCTTTCAGAGATTCTCAACTACCTACCAACCCCAAGCATTAAAAAGACAAATTCCTTGACTCCTTTTCTCTTCCCCCAACCCTTCCTAGCGCTAGGGTCTAAAAAACTAGAGACTTAAAATTTATGAAAAGAAAAGGGCAACTACCTTTCTTGGAAAGCTTGGTCTCTGCCAGGCATACTAAATCCTAAACCCTAAAACCCATAAACATGTTTTATTTGCTGAAGTTAAACATCATCATTACCATAACGATGTTAGCCTTATATTTATTGAGTGCCTACTATGCACTAAACACCATGTGAAGCATATCACTTAATCTTTAAAAGAAATTTGTAAGGCTGGTTCTATCTTAATTTGACAGATAAGTAGAGTCTCTGAGAAGGAAAAGTTGAGTAATATACTTAAGATAACCATCCCTAAATAGTGGTTTGAAACACTCCACGGAATTTGAACTTATGCAGCCTGAATCCAAAGTCTGTGCTCTTTACTGCTCAATTCTACAGCCTGTGGAAATATATATGTCTCATGAGTACTTGCTAGCTCATAAATATCCACAATTTAACTACTGGCATCAGTCTAAGATATCATCACAAAAATTTAAAAATACAAAGCAAAACAAAAAAAGGGCCTAGTCCAAAGTCCAGAATCACAATCCTTCATGATATTAGAACATGCTTGGTAAACTTCTATTACCAGGCATATACAGTCATGGTCAAGAATTCACATGCCGAAGAGAGAGACAAGATGGCTGACCAGAGACACCAGCAGCCAGATCACGTCAGAAAGAAGGAAAAGTTTCAGATGAAAAGAAAAGAAAAACAAACAAACATACATAGATCGGGTGTAATTCCAAGAGATAAGTGCCACAACCTACCAGAAATTCCAAGGGAAGAAATTGCAGAACAGAACGAGAAGGAGCAAGATATTGGCAGAGTTCAACCCCCAAGAGGCTTGGAGTCCAGCAAAAAGGGTAGGTGGAGTGGTTTGTTTTTCCCTTCCTCACATCTCTGGCAGTTAGCAGGCTTCCAAGTTGCTGGAGAGCCTTTCTGCCTTTATGAGCACAAAAGCTGCTGTCGCCAGTGAACTGGGAGTTTTTTGACAACAAAGCACTAGGCTACAAGCCCCCATGGGGTGCTTCTTGTCACAACAGACCCAAGCCCAGATGGCAGGTACCATATTACTTCTCCACCTACTGTGCACCTTTGTCCTCCCCAGGGCACTTCAGCCCCTAAGTTCCGTATTGCTTGTTCTCACACAAACAATTCCCAAGTGTGGCCCAGATTGCAGGAGCCACAGGGGCTGGTAGGTCCTGGTGGATCTGCGTGACCCCAGAGCTTGGGCATTACAGACAAGCTGACTTCCAGAGAGAGGGACAGAGATAACCAGAGTGCTAGCTTTCCTCCATCCAGACTCTTTGTTTCCCCTTCCCCTCCCCTGCCCACTGCTGCTGAGAGACAGGATTGAGCCAAGGCTCTCAGGAGCAGTTGCTTTCCCTCTGTTGGTACATCCACCACACTGAGACTCACACAGAGAGTGGGGCTCAAATCCTTCCTCTTAAAGACGTGCAAAGGACTAAGGGGTGCTCGGAGTGTGAGCTCCCTACTCACCAGGTGTCCCCAGTGCTGCTTGCCTGCCTGCTCCATCAGAACAGGGCACACCCTAAAGTGGAGGGACATCAAACCTGCTTGAGCACCCCATAGGCAACTCAGGACAGGCACTTCTCCTTGGCAGTCAGTAATTTATCTTGAGGGACATGAGGACAGGCCCACAGGCCAGATCCTGTATCTCCAAGACTCAATTGTGTTGCTTGGGGGCACAGAGGGATTTGTGAACTAATTTCAGGAGGCTAGGGATCCAGCATGGGAAGAACTGAAAAGAGAGTACAGCATGGGCCCTAGCCACAACACACTCGTGAATCGCCCTGTCTCCCACAGGAAGGCTTCACTGTCAGCCCAGGGCAGATTCCTGGACAGGGAAGCTCATAGCCCACAGCACTATCATGGGGGAGCTCAACTAGTTTGATCTCCTGCCTGCTGGTGGATGCCAAAAGGAGGCTGCAGAGCAGGTGAGGGGGGAGAAGAGCAAAACCCAGTCTTGACAGTCAGACTGTGAATTTCATATGGCCCCTCCCCCACAAGCAGACTTTCTGGCTGAGTGGGGTCATTTCAGCTCTGCCCTGGCAGCTTTCCCCAGAAACTTGGAGTGGACCTTTGACCCCTGCAGAAACAGCTACCTTACCAGCTTTTGTGAAGCCTGACAGCAGGCTCACCCAACCCATCCCCACCTATCCTCACTCCCCAGCCACCTCTGCTAAAAGGACTCATCTGGAAGTTCCAGGGCCCCACCCACCACCTGGGGCATTCGAGTGCTTCTCCTGAGGGACTAGCTCAGGTCACAGGCCCCCAAAACAATACTGCAGCCTTTTCCTTCTGGCAAGCAACACATACTGACAGGAAGGTTAATTTGCAACATTTACTGACTTTACAACATTTACTTTACAACATGTATGACTCAATTACATAGGGTGTGGTTGATTCTTGCAAGTACCACCTACTGTCTCAGAGTTCAAACTAGGTGTGGCAATACAATTCACACTGTTGGAAAACCACAGGGCTGGAGATAGAGAAAGTATTTGAAAGACCTCTGGCCTCCTTAATCAAGGAGAGACAGGGAATCTGCCCACACACGTACTTCATACTGATATAGCCTATGAGCAACTAGCAGCTGAGAAAATCACCACAGTAAGGGTATCTATGACCAAGGAATCCATCCAGAACCTAGATTGCCATCAAAGCACACACATGCAAAGCCAAAGATTTTACCGAACGTATACTACAGACACACCTTCACAAAGGAAAAAAGCCCCATCTAAAGCAAATCCAAATGTAAGAATCAACAACTGCTCCAGATGAGAGTCAGTCATAGAACTTTGTGTGAAAAATCAGAGCAAAAGGACACCCCAAAAGGGGAACACCAGCTCTTTAGCAATGGATGCCAACAAAAAAGAAAATATTGAAATGGCAGATAAAGAATTCCACATATGGATCATAAGGAATCTGAATGAAATCCCAGAGAAAATGGAAAACCACCTAAAAGAAACCAGAAAAACAATTCAGGAAATGGATGAAAAATTCACTAAAGATACTAACACATTAAAAAAAAAATAGAACTTTTGGAAATGAAAAATTTATTTAAAGAAATACAAAACACAGTGGTATGTTTTAAGAATAGACCAAACCAGGCTGAAGAAAGAATATCAGAGCTTGAAGACAACTCTTCTGAATTAACAAAGTCAGTCAAAAATAAAGAAAAAAAGAATTAATAGAAATGAACAAAGCCTATAAGAAATATGGCATTATGCAAAACTGCCAAATATAATAATCATAGGCATCCTTGAGGGTGAAGAAAAAATGCACAAGGGCTAGAAAAGTTATTTAAGGGAATAATTGAGGAAAACTTCCCTGGTCTTGCTAGAAATTTATACATCCACATACAAGAAGCTCAGCAAACACCTGGGAGATTCATTGTGAAAAGGTAATCACTAAAACACATTGTCATCACACTGGCCAAAGTGAACACAAAGGAGGAACTCCTCTAAGCCACATGGCAAAAACATCAAGTAACTTACAAAGGATCAGACTAACTGCATACTTCTCAAAGGAGACCTTATAAGCCAGAAGGGAATGGGGACCCATCTTTAATTTTCCAAAACAGAGCAACTTCCAACCTAGAATTCTGTATTCTGCAAAACTAAGTTTCACATGTGAAAGAGAAATAAAGTCTTTTCCAGACAAGCAAACACTGAGGGAATTTGTCAAGACCAGACCTGCCGTGTAGGAAATACTGGGAACTTGAACATACATGGATACATGGATCATCACAATAGACACCCATGAGTGTAAAATCACCCAAAGGCTAAAGCTCAGAGCTCATGTAAAACAATAGTACAAGAGGTAAAACAAAGTGATAGGTATTTCCCAACAGAATGAACAAAACAGCACCCCACATATCAATTCTATCAATTAAAATGGTCTGAATTCCCCATTCGGGCTGGCTGAATGGATGAAAAAACACAACCCAGGTACTTGTTGTCTCCAGGAAACACATCTGACCCACAAGAACAAATACATACTCACAGTGAAGGGCTAAAAAATATTCCATGCAAATGGAAACCAAAACAAAGCACATGTAGCCATTTTCATATCAGATAAAATTGACTTTAAATCAACAACAGTAAGGAAAGAGAAAAACGGTCATTATATAATGGTAAAGGAATCACTGCAACAAGAAGACATGACAATCTCCCATATTTAGCACTTAACACAGGCACAA
The DNA here is from genome assembly GCA_963574885.1 of Lepilemur ruficaudatus. Lineage (NCBI taxonomy): Eukaryota > Metazoa > Chordata > Mammalia > Primates > Lepilemuridae > Lepilemur > Lepilemur ruficaudatus. Next base: position 20,070 of record CAUYRT010044098.1, read on the forward strand.
CCAGATTCATAAAGCAAATTCTAATAAATCTAAGCAAAGAGATAAACAGCAGTATCATAATTTCTGGGGATTCAAAACACTCCACTGACAGAACTGGACAGATCATCCACGCAGAAAATAAATAAAAAAGCACTGGCCTTACATGGGAATCTAGAACAAATGGGCCTAGCGAACATATACAAAACATTTTACCCAAACACTACTGAATATACATTCTTTACATAAGCACATGGAACATTATCCAAGATTGATGATATCTTAGGCCACAAAACATGTCTCAACAAATTCAAAAAAATAGAAATCATATCATGTATCTTCTCAGACCACAGTGGAATAAAACTAGAAATCAACTGCAAGAGAAACTCACAACTCTACACAAAGTCATGGAAATTAAACAACCTCCTGCTGGAAGATTATTGGGTCAATAATGAAATTAAAATGGAAACCAAAATTTTTCTCAAACTGAACAACAAAAGGGATACAAGATACCAAAATCAATGGGATTCAGCAAAAGCAGTCCTAAGGGGAAAATTCATAGCCATAAACCCTACATCAAAAAGACAGAAAAATCACAAATTAACAATCTAATGACACATCCCAAGAAACTAGAGAAGAAATAGCAATCCAAACCCAAAGTCAGCAAAAGAAAAGACATAAATAAGGTCAGAGTAGAAATAAACAAAATGGAAAACAAAACAAAAAAATACAAAGGATCCATAAAACAAAAAGTTGGTTCCTTGAAAAGGTAAACAAAATTGATAGACATCTTGCTACATTAATCAAGAATAGAAGAGAAAGGACTCAAATAAGTTCAATCAGAAATGAAAAGGGAGATATTACAAAAAGGGAGATACCACAGAAATACAATATATCATCTGTGAATACTATGAAAATCTCTATGCACATAAACCCAAAAATATAGAGGAAAGGGACTAATTGATAGAAATACATAACCTCTCAAGTCTCAATCAGGAAAAAGTAGAATTCCTGAATAGACTAATAATGATCATCAAGATTGAAACAGTAATAAAAAATCTTTAGACTAAAAAAAACCTCTGACCAGATGAATACACAAACAAATTTTATCAGACCTACAAAGAAGAGCTAGTACCTAATCTGCAGAAATTATTCCATCACATTGAGAAGGAGGGAATCCTCCCCAACTCATTCTATGAAGCCAGTATCACCTTGACACCAAAGTCATAAAAAATGCAACAAAAAAAGAAAACTACAGACCAACATCGCTTATGAATATAGATGCAAAAATCCTCAATAAAGTACTAGCAAACCAAATTCAACAGCACATCAAGAAAATGTCTCTTATATCACTCCTATCACTCAGGAAATTCCAAGGGTTTTGGGAGCTCTGTGTCAAAAACCTGGGACAAATATATAGTAGTATATATTATATAGTAATATATTATATTATATGGTAGTATTCTAAAAGTTAAATAAGTCATTTTTGAAAACTGTTAGCACATTCATTTTGCACAAATTGGATAATCAGTTTTGAATGTAATTATCTTTAATTTTTCAGCAAAAATTTGATTGGTTCATCACAAAGTTGATCATCACAATTTAACAGATAGATATTCAGTTAAAATGATAATTGCTACCAGGTGTGAGGATTTACTAATCCCCCTCTCATCAGCAACAGTAACAAATTTACTGAATTCTAGCAGAGGACAAAATCTCATAATATAGTTTACTACCCTGTTTAGATCCTTAGGTTCAGACTGAATTAATTTTAGAAAAAAGAAAGTATCCATTACGATATCCTAATTTCTCTAATCTAAAAATGATGGACACCCATACCTTCAAAGGCTAGCAATATATAGAAAATAAAATTCAACTCTCCCAATTTGAAAAAAAGCCTAATGAAACCACATTTCATAGCTCTTTTAAATGATAAACTGAGTTAGAAGTGATGATGAGTATTCGCTTGACTCTAAATTTACAAATAGAACTTTATCTACAAGGCCATCTTTTCAGATATATGTGTCACTCTTATTGGTAGAAAACTATTTTTTCCTGAAAGATTAAGAGTGAAGAAAGCTTGTATTGAGAGGCTTCTACTGAAATAATATTTAAACCTATTTCTTCTACATGAAAAATTTCCAAGGGCAATCCAACGTGGTTTTCCTGACTTCTTTCCCTGAAGAGCCACAAACCACCAACTAGTGAACACATTTGCCTTACTTCAAAGTAACAACATATTGTTCTAAAGACCACTGACCCAGTGACCTAGTTAGAAACCCCAAGGTACCAATAATCTCATTTGGGAGAAATAAATATAGAAGAAACCTAGGATAATTTTGATATTAAGGCAATTAAGGGAAACTAAGTTTTTACCCAGTTTGGCTCAGAGTCAAAGTACAAACACAGGAATCCAGAGATTTATCTTCATATGTCAAGAATCAGTTGAGGACATACATTATAGGGATGAAAGAACTGAGGGATATTATGTTGATGATAGTAGTGCCAGTAATACTATCACCACTTCAAACTTATAGAGAACATTAGAGTTTATAAAGTTTACCATTATGTTTTTATGGCTGTATTTGACCTCTCCTATGACTTCAACTCCAATTTTATTGCATATTATTCAACTTGCTCTAGGTACACCAGGGATCACCTGCATTCCTCAGATATGCCAAGATCATTTCCTTCTCTCAGTCTTTTCAGTTGCTATTCCTCTCTGCCTGAAAGGTTCTTTTCCTTGCATATTACTTACATGGTTCTTTCTTCTTCTCTTCAGTACTCAGCTTAAATATCACTCCACAGTGGGACCTTCCCTGACCACAGTATCTAAAATAAGTCTCTTCTTATGCTCTCACATTAAATCCTGACACCTTCCTTCCTGGCACTTATCACAAATTATAATTACATATTTATGGGTTTACTTCTTTAATATCTGTATTTTCCACATAAACGTATTAACATCAACCACCACTAGGAAAGGCCTATACATATTTTCATGTAATCACTAAACTCATATTTTCCAGAGTCCTGATATCTAAAACCGCCTTCTTGCTGCAATACATGGGAGAACAAGAAGCAATATGGCCACAGTTTATTCTGTAATAACTTGTGTAAAATTGCTAGAGAGTGCAACAATCCAAGAAACGAATGAAGTATGTGATCATATTGGCTAATACTCCAGAAATTAGCTCACTCTTGGCTTAGGCTATTTAACATCATGTCCAGCTTACAAGAATATAAAATAACAACAAATTTATGATTTAAAAATTATTGGCAAGTAAAAGGTTATAATTATTTAAAGCTTAAAAAACAAATGAAATCATTGTATTTTAGAGGTTTGTCAAGATAGCAAGTAAAAAAGAAGTCATTTCTAAAGCTAAAGTAAAAACAAGACAACTGGTTTCCTTTAGGCTACGAAGCTGTCAACAGTCCCATCTGATAGTTTGTTCAAGAATTTTTGTGCATTCTTCACATAGACTTGAACCCCAAGGGTTTTGTAAGCAATGAGACAGGCTCTCTGTTCTGAAATAGACCCAGCAAATTAAGGGCATATGGGGTAGGAACTGTGCAGAACAGAACATTTTGCTTGTTTTTATGTATAAAAATAAAATTCAACTCTTAAATGGGAGACTACTTGATTGCTTCAGCAATGGCGCTGGGTATCTCCTTCAGACCAAAATAAAATATGGCGGTTTCAAACCCAGGAAGTAACTGAAAAATTTTCACCACATTTCCAACTGATGTGGGGTCTAACAACCAATTACTCAACATTTGGCCTTTGAACCTCCATTTTTCACAATGACAACACTCTTCTGAGAAGCTCAAAGTATTTATGTCGAGTACAACTTTACAAATTTTCTCATTCCAGGTTTGGGATATCTGTAGCATAGGCAATGTTATATCCAATCTTACATAAAAGGAACAAAAGCACTGAAAAAGTGAATTGCCTAAGGATACATGATTTAGCAGTGGCAGAGCCAGGGATTCTATTATATTTCCTATTGTCACTATAACAAATTACCACAAACTTAACGGCTTAAAACAACGCAGATTTATTCACTTACATTTCTGGAGGTCAGAGTTTGAAATTAGTCTGACAAGGCTAAAATCAAGGTCGTGGCAGAGCTGGTTCCTTCTGAGGGCCATAGGGAGGATTCCATTTCCACTTGCCTTTTCTAGTTTTTAGAGGCCATCTACATTTTCTTGGCTTATGACCCCTTCCTCACATCACTCCAACCTCTTGTTTTCATTGTCATTTTTCTTATTTTCTCACCTGTCAACAAATCTTCCTCTGCCTCTCTCTTACAAAGACCCTTGTGATTACATGTAGGGCTCACCCAGATAATCCAGGATAGTCAGCCCTTCTCCAAGACCTTTAATTTAATCACATCTGCTTAAGTCCCTTTTGGCATATAAAGTGCATTCACAGGTTTCATAGATTAGAGCCTGGATATTTTTGGGGGCTATTATTCATCCTACCTCAGGAATTAAACTGAATCCAAGTATATTCATTCTTAGCCACTATATCAAGGTTCACTTGCTACTTGCCCACAGCCATATGTCTGCTATAGATTATTACTGGTTTTCTGTGTGACGCTGGGATTCTCCATAAAGAAATAATTCATTTTCTGTCTGTCTGTCTCTATCAAATGCACACACACACACACACGCACATAAACACACACAGAGTCAGGGCAGAATATTGATGTCATCACTTAAAGTAAAAATTTCTTTTGAAAATCATACAATAATAATGAAAATATAGATAAAGAAGCATTTATTCAATTTGTAACAGGGTAAAACATTTTTATGTTAAAAAAATAAATTTTGTTAAATTCTAGCTTCAAGATGGCCATCAGTAAACCAAGATGTAGAGTGAAAGCTAAAGCCAGGCCTATATACCAACAAGTGAAAAGGGGGCCTAGTAATTAGTGAATTCAGTTATTGCAAATTACAAAAATTTAGATTCAGATAATTCATTTTCCTTACCCTATCCCATCTCACCCCACCCCCAAAATATCCTTACCTCTACATATAAATTAATTCTGGAAATTCTATCTGAATTATGAAGATTAGTTTTGATATCAGCAATTTATGTAAAACTGCATATATTATCCCTATGGTGTCACAAATGAGCTATGTGACCTCGATTAAGTCCCTTCTTCTCACTGAACCTCAGTTTTATCTGTGAAATGAGTTTAGACAAGATGACATTAGAAGTTCTCTTCAGATCAAATGTGATTACCTTAAATGACATAAATCACCACCTAAGGGTAGACTGACTTATAGTGAAAGGCAGTACAATCTAAAAATACTCATTGAAACCATAATCCTCACTCTGCTACTACTTCTCTAACAGTTGCCAGGACTAGTCATTTAATATCTGCCATTCAATGATGCTTATTAACTACCTTCATTACTTATCTTCTTCATAAAGCTTTGGGAAGAACAATAAGACAATTATTACACAGCCAGCTAATTGCCTTAGATAATGACAGATATGACACACTAATTTATTCACAAAGATCTTAGGGTATACAAAAGCAGGGAGACTTGTTTAAAATCTCCCTTGAGGCAGAAGATTATTAGGATTAGACTTCAAAATAGGCCTGTGTTTTGTTTCCTCTGTAACTATCTATATTACATGGTCAAAAAGTGTTCATAGGGATAGTACGTTATATTGACTGTCCACAAAATACTAACTCTGCCCACAGTGGTGTGTCTCCCTCATAAAAACAAGAAGAAAGGCACAATTCCTGTGATGTCAGATTAGATATTCCTAGGCTCTGATCATAGTCCCATATAGACAACTGCAAAATGAGGAGATCACTGGGAAAATGCTCAATTGTTCCCTATGGAAATATCATCCTGCCTCTTCATTACTGGCAATAATCTGAAACTTCCTATTTTCAATTCCCGATAGTATGTCAGGTAATTGAAACTAATTTGAAAATTGGTGTATTAGTTTCCTATTGCTTCTATCACAAATTACTATAAACTTAGTGGCTTAAAACAACACAAATTTATAATCTTCAAATTCTAGAGGTCAGAAGTCCAATATGGGTCTCATTGGGCTGAAAATTAAGGTGTTGGTAGGGATGGGTTATTTTCTGAATCCTCCAGGAGAGAACTTTTTCCTTGCTTTCTCCAGCTTCTAGAGGTTGTCTATATTCCTAGGCTCATGGCCCTTCATCTTCAAGCCAGAAATGCCTATATAATCAATCTCATATGGTATCACTCTAATACTGCCTCTTCTGTCTCCATCTTTTACTTTATAATCAAACTGTGATGACATTGGCCCCTCCCAGATAATCCAAAATAATCTCCCATCTCAAAATCCTTAATTTAATCACATCTAGAAAATCCCTTTTGCCATGTAAGGTAATATAATCACAGGTTCCAGAGATTAGGATGTGGACATCTATAGGGGGCCATTATTCTGCCTACATCAATTGGCCTTAACACTAATAATTAACCCATTGTGGTTGTACACAGATATTCACCTGTATAATACATCCAATGAATTCACCCAGTGAATGTAGCTAGAGTAGGCCAACAATCATAAAAATACTCCTCCCCAATTTGTCCTAATGAAAGGGATTTGAAAATCATTTTTCCACTTAACTATAAAACAAAAGCACAGCTTGTCTGTCTATCACACCATTTACTCCAGGTACCATGGCCATCAGAGTCTTTCTCTGTCATAAGGAAAATCCAAGCACACCATTTGTCTTAATATGCTTTATCTTCTCAGAAATTTATTATATATATATATATGTGCATGTGTATACACACACATGCACACACACACATATGTCAACAGAAAAGAACCCAAACATTGTAAAATAATTTTAAAAAATTTATCCTGAGCTATCTATGACAATGGCTGAGAGCCAAGTCCAAGAAGCCTTGAGCAGGTGGGCTAGCCATGGTTGGGTTACAGTTTGGTTTTATATATTTCAGGGAGACGGGAATTACACATAAAGTCATAAATCCATACATGGAAGTTATACATCAGTTTGGCCTGAAAGGGCAGGACATCTTGAAGTAGGGGATTATAGGTTATAGGTGGGTTTAAAGAATTTTTATTTGAAACTGGTTAAAAAATGCTCTGTCTAAAGGCTTAGAATGTTTTAAGTTAAAATAAGGAAATCTGTTAATCAGAGACAAACTACTGGTTATCCACTCAGGTGTGATTTAAGCTTTGTCTTGTATAGCCTTAGGCCCGTGAATGAGTTATAAACGATACCTCCAAGAAGAGAGGGGAGCCTGATGAGGCATGTCTGACCGACCTCACTTCTCATGGCCAGAAACTCAGCTTGAGGGTATTTCTTGGGTCCCCTTGGTGAAGAGGGGGTCCATTCAGTTGGCTGGGAGGTTTAAGATTTTATTTCAGTTCACATATATGTCATAGTAATTCAACGTAGTCATATATGATTAAAAACTTTTAAAAAAATAATTAGTAAGGCTCAAATTAGAAGGTGGCAGCCAAGGTGGTAAAGGACATAAAATACATGCACCATATGGAATGTTTCAAAGAACCAACAATGCTCAGGCTTGAGACAGATAATCAAAAACTGTTCTCAGAAAACTGCAGGGAACCATGGCAGGGGTCTTACCTTAGGTAAAGGGCTCTAAAATCAAGGAGAGGATTTACTTCAGAATTTAAAAAATCCAAACCACTGGGTAGAGGTTATAAAGAACCATATTTTGGCTTAATTTAAAATCCTTTCTAGCAACTAGAGTTGTCTGACAGTGGAACAGTCTATCTGAACAGTTATTAAAATTGTTAATGGAGGCATGGTTTGGGGGGATGTTGCAGAAAGGATATAAAATTAAAGTTAGGAGAAATAAATTCAAGAGCTCTATCGTAAAGCACAGTGAATATAGTTGATGACAATATATCGTGTTCTTGAAAATTGCTAAGAGAGTGGATGTTAAGTGTTTCCACCACAAAATGATAAGTATGTAAGGTAATGTTACCAAAAGCTCAGCACTTGTCCCCGAGGCTTCATCAAAAGAATGAGGACAAGTGGTTTGAGGAGAAGGAGAGGGAGGTTTATTAATTTGCCGGCAAATGAGGAGAATGGCAGACTCCTTTCTTAATGTACCATTGTCTTCTCTATAAGCAGAGATATAGAGCTTTTAAAGGGAGGGTTTTCAGCTTCAGGGTATTGTTGTTTAACCACAGTTGATGGTTCTGATCCATCCCATCTCTGGCAAAGGCAGTCTCATGACCTCCATGCAAACAATTCTGTTGAGCTGTCTCCTGTGGTACAAAGAATAAAGGACACTCCCCTGACCCTCCTGACCCACTGCCCTGGCCTCTCAGGTATGGATGCAGGTTTTAATTCTCAAAAAGAGTTGGGGAGGTTTTAAAGAGACAGCTTATAAAACATTTTTACCTTTTTTCAAGTTGTTCCCTCTGTTACAGTAATGTAAATTTTAATTAGCTATATTTAACCATTTCACAATGTATATATACTCTAAAACATCAAGTTGTACATAATAAACAAATATAATCATACGATTTTGTCTGTCAATTTAAAATAAATTAATAAATTTGGAAACAAAAGAATTTCTGCAATTGTATTAATAGCAAAGCATATAATAGAGATATTGCAGTCAAAATAATAAAGAAGTGTCAATGGAAAAGGTCAATATTTTAAAAGCTCCAAAAAGGATGTTGGCATTGAATAAAATATGGAACAGATTAAGCAATAGGTCCATTTCATCTAGAAGGTTCTATAGGTCTAAAATTAGAGTTTGCCAATTAATACAATTTCTCACATATAAAATCTTACACTAATGCTGCTTTTTCTATTCAGGCAGCAATATTGTTAAGAAAAGCAAAACCATCAATCAACAAGCATTTACTGAGCATCTCCACTGTGCTAGGGATTGAAGATACATGTGACATAGTCCCTGCCCTCAGAGAGTTTAACAACCTAATGGATCGATCAGAATAAAACCACAAAAAGACAACTGACAATATGATGAGCCTCCCTCATGAAAGATATAGACAATAAAGATGGTAAGTGCTAAAGGAATTTAGAGGTAGAGAGAACTGCCTTACCTGAAGTAGCCAGGAAAGACTTAATTAGTGAGGAGGGGTAAACAATGGGTAAGACCAAGGCCTGTGAAATGAGGGAAAAGGATAACCCAGGTGGAAGAAAATCTGTGAGCAAAGACACAAAGTTGGGACATACCTGGCATATGCAGAAAGTAGCTAAGCCCAAATGTCTAGACCAAAGCATGCCTCTATTACAGTGCTTTCCACTGATGACACACACGATGATTTTTAGTACATGAATGACTACATTTATTCAATTGTATGTTTTTATCCTAATGTGCAATAGAAAAAAATAGCTAATTAGCACATCAATTCCACAATTTCACAGACATTGTGGTTTAAGATAAATCAAGTGTTTTATTCATGCATGCATTCATTCATGCATCCACTAATTCCATCAGCATGTATTCACTGCCTACTTCCTGGGGAATGGGCATTGTGCTGCAGTCTGAGAATACAGCATAGATTAAGTCCCTGACCTCAAGGAATTCACTAGCGGGGAAAACAGAAAATTCCAATATAATGTGCAATGATACAAAAAATGCACAAGATGTTACTGGAGTATAAAAGGACACTTAACCCAGATTAAGTTTTATGGGGGTGATTAAACTATTTTTAGGAAGGTTAATATGGGGATTCTGGATAGGGTGGATTGCAGAGGGAAAGACAATTGAGAAAATGCTTGATTAGTCTCTCAGTAAAAGACCAAGCACCAATTTAATTCAGCTGAGTTTCAGCCTATAGTTCTCAGAAGTCTATACATTATCAAACTGATGCTGGGATTCCTAATCCTTGTTTCTCAGGTTTAACATTATCACTATAATCCTTCTCATTATTACAAAGATAACCTATCATAGAAGCAAAAGTTCAGCCAATTTTTTCAAATCCATGGGTTTCACCAAAGAACATCCAAAAGAACCATAGGCTGAACATAAGAGTCTTAAAACTCTGATACAGGGTTCATTTTTAAAGGAAACTTCATTTTTCAGAAAAACAAAACTACTGCCTACACTTTAGGTCATGATACAGCATTTTTCTTTCTGAGGCCTAGGACTTTATTTACAATAAAATTGGCAGTGACCCATAATTTGGTTAACAGTTCAACTAAGATCATTGTGTTTCGTTAGTCGTGATTATCTACAATTAAAAGAATTGGTACTGGAGAGGACAGAACTTACCTAGGGCTTTAAAGGCTTGAAAGCAGGCCTGGGTGTTGAGTGAAATATAGTCTCTACTTGTACAGGCTTTTTATGAGGAAGCCATCTTTACTTAGTTTTACATATCATTCATCAGTCAATTATCTGATACATCACCTTCTTTAGAAAAGACTGAGGTTGAGTCAGCTTTAAATCAGCAATCTCCAGGAACAAATTATAATAATACACCTTTCATGATTTCTCTAATTACTTTAAAAAAAAAATCTGTGTTCTTAACTCCAAAGTTCAGGACAAAAAAGGAAAAAAGACTGTTGACAAAAAGGAACTGAACAAAGGATGATTGGTGATCCACTGATAATACTATGTCAAAATGACAGTTTAAGGAAAATGCAGTGGAATAATAAGTGAAGCTCAAAATAAATTTTTATATAAAATGAAGTTAGTAAATACAAACCATCTTCAGTTTAATTTGGGACCTGAAATAATACCTTCTGATATCTATTCATGATTCACTCTCAGTCTTGCCTCCAATTATGCATTTTGGGGTTAAATGCATAACCTGTGCCTCAGTTTACCTTTCTGATTCATAAATTGTATTTTAAAGAAGTCATATTTGGAGCATATATAGTAGGGGTTCACAAAATTTGTTTATAATTTTAGAATGGCCTAGAGACTTGGACCTACTACAAATCTGCCTGAAATCATTAAAAAATACCCAAGGAGAGTAGTTTTTAATATTTTACAGGTAAGTATAAGGGCTACTATTAAGTTAATGAATTTAGGAAAAATGGTGGATGGAAAGAAAATTATCCAAAAAGAGATAAGTCTATCAATAAAAGAATGTGATGCCCAACATCTCTAATCATCAAATCATCAGGGAAATGGAAATCAAAATCACAATGAGATATCACTTATCTCCAGTGAGAATGGCATTTATTAAAACGTCCCAAAACAATAAATGTTGGCATGGATACGGAGAGATAGGAACACTCCTACACTGCTGGTGGGACTGCAAACTAGTGCAACCTCTGTGGAAAGCAATATGGAGATACCTCAAAGAGATACAAGTAGAACTACCATTTGATCCAGCAATCTCACTACTGGGCATCTACCCAAAAAACAAAAGACATGCTATAAAAAGGACGTCTGCACTAGAATGTTTACAGCAGTATAATTCACAATTGCAAAGAGGTGAAAACAACCCAAGTACCCATCAATACATGAGTGGATTAATAAAATGTGGTATATGTATACCATGGAGTTCTACTCAGCCATAGAAAACAGTGGTGATCTAGCACCTTTTGCATTATCCTGGACAGAGCTGGAGCCCATTCTATGAAGTGAAGTATCCCAAGAATGGAAAAACAAGCACCACATGTACTCACCATCAAATTGGTATTAACTGATCAACACTTAGTGCACATATAGTAATAACATTCATCGGGTGTCAGGCAGATGGGAGAGGGGAGGAGGGGATGGGTATATACATACCTAATGGGTGCGGTGCGCATGGTCTGAGGAGTGGACACGCTTAAATCTCTGACTCGTGTGGGGCAAAGGCAATATACATAACCTAAACATTTGTACCCCTGTAATACGCTGAAATAAAAATAAATAAATAAAAAATAAAAAAACAATGTGATGATTTTCAAGACCATAACATTCTTTTTCTAAAACATAATATACAAAAGTCTTTGATGTGACAACTTTAATTTGGAAAGGTGAATGTTACAAGCAGCATATCAGCCTATTTTCTGGAGTTGCAGGTCTTGTATAACCTTTTCTTAATACCTTTTCCCTTGCTTAAAATACAACTGCTTTGGGACACAGGTGTTGTTTTTAACATGTTCAACTAACAGCAAATCACTGTGCATTCTTACAAGGGCACAGAAAAGAACCAAAGAGAGAAGCAGGCCAGGAGAAATGAGGGAAGGAAGGAGGCAAGGAAGAAGGGAGGGAAGAAGTGAGAAGGGGAAATAGGGGGGGAGAGGGAGATGAACATAAGAACCTACAATATTTCCCATTAGGAAAAGAATTCATTTTCAGTGGAAAAGAAATAATAGGTAGGACTCTGTTCTGTGCCAATATTAGGATTTCCAAGCAAAACAAGGAGCTGAGATTTTCTTGAAACATTGCCCGGTACTACAAAAAAACAAAAGCAAAATTCGAATTTATAAAAGAAAAAGAAAAAGAAAAAGGTCATTATGCCTTAAGTTAGTAGTTTTAACAAATTATTTTGGGTTGCTAATGAAAAATTACTTTCTTCTAAAGGAGTTCAAAGTACTTACTATTAATCACATTTAAAAATATCTAACGTTCCTGAGAAGTAGGGATAAGGTCATTTCTTCTATTTTACACATTTTACATGGGAGTGGGGAGAGGGGAGGAGTGGGAGGCGGTTAAACCATTTCCCCAAGGTTCTTTACTCCCCAATACAGGGCCCCCTGGTTGATTAGTACATTGGTGACAGGAAGGATTCTTAGCAAATTATCATTTGTTTTCATTAAAAAATAAAAATGTTGTTTAGGTTAAAATGCCACAGCCTTCAGTTTGGAGTTCTAAAATAGCTACATTTTCTCTACAACAGCAGTGGTATAATTCAAAATTTTATGAAATGATTTTTTTTCTGGAAATCAAACCTTTTAAAGGCACTGCATTGAGTCTTACATTAGCCATGTCATATGACTTTCTTCATTAATAACACCATCAACTATCATAAATGAACAATGCCCAATACTTGAGTTTTAAGGAATTACTGATTAAAGAATGCTTAAAACACTGATTTTGAAATTAGTTTAAATTCAATAAATCTCAAGTAGCATGAAATAACCAATGTATGGGAATATTCCCTTATGACATGATCTTACAATGCACTCATCCATAGGCAGGAGCAATACACAGAATACTTTCTAGAAGGAGAAGAGGAGCAGAAGAGAACAGAAAACAATCATCAGACTTATTTTAAGCTTTCTAAAACAAAACAGATTGTAAGCTCTTTCAGCACAAAGGCCTTGTCTCCTACAGAGTTGAACATTTTATCAGTGGGTACTTAATAAATTTATGTTGAATTAGTAACTGATGGATCTCTATGTATTGTACAGATCTAGACTTCCTCTGCTTCCACCATTTCAAGAATCTGATCTCCCTCTTCACCACACAAAAAGAGGTAAAAATATCCTTCACTGGTCACCCAGATTTCCACAATCTTAGTCCCAGAGTCTAAGACAAGGAATAGAAAGTAGTACTGCAGCATATTACCAGGGGAGGTTGAAATATTTCCTTTTTTGGAGAGTTTACTAAGAGAAAATTGATTACTATCTTTCTGGGACAGTTCACAGGCAGTCCTTACATGGATGGACTGGATGACCTCCCAGGATCCTCTGTAGCCAAATGCTTCTAATATTTTACTTTCAGTATGTTTGATGCTGATAAAAATGAAATGGACTGAAAAGTCCATTTCTATTCAATAGAGAAGGAACTTTCAATGTTATACTCAAGGTTTCTTAATAATAAGTGATGTAATAACAAAAAGATCAATTTTTAATTTTTAATTTTTTTTTGTAGAGACAAGGTCTTGCTATGTTGCTCAGGCTGGTCTTGAATTTTTGGCCTCAACTGATCCTCCTGCCTTAATTTTTTAATCCATAACACTTCTATCTAAATATCATTGTTTTAGTCCACTTAAAAGACCATTATAAAGATTTGAAAGCAATAATACTATTTTAAAAAGAACAACCTTGGTGCTAGAAGAAAATTTATCCACCAAGGGCCGGGCACAGTGGATCACTCCCATAATCCTAGCACTCTGGGAGGCCGAGGTGGGAGGATCACTTGAGGTCAGGAGTTTGAGACCAGCCTGAGCAAGAACGAGACCCCATCTTTACTAAAAATAGAAAAAAATTAGCCAGGCAACTAAAAATAGAAACAACCAAACAAAAAATTAGGCGGGTGTGGTGGCGAGAGCCTATAGTCCCAGCTACTCGGGAGGCTGAGGCAAGAGGATCGCTTGGGCCCAGGAGTTTGAGGTTGCTGTGAGCTAGACTGACCCCACTGCACTCTACCCTGGGCAACAGAGTGAGACTCTGTCAGAAAGAAAGAAAAGGAAGAAAGAAAGAAAGAAAGAAAGAAAGAAAGAAAGAAAGGAAGGAAGGAAGGAAGGAAGGAAGGAAGGAAGGAAGGAAGGAAGGAAGGAAAGAAAGAGAAAGAAAGAAAGAAAAGGAAAAAGAAAATTTATCCACCAGAACAACAGAATCCAAGTGGATTTTGATGCTTCTTAACTCTTAATAGTAAGGAAGCCATTGTTGCCAGAGTTCAAATGTTCGTGGTGGGGAGAATTAGAAATATGTTGGTGGGGAGGGCAAGGGGAAAAGAGGAGTTAAAATTATCTTTTAATGATTTGGTGGAAACCTATGGAGAAATATTAATTATTTGAACACAGCCTTTTTGCCATAGTTGGCCAGAGGCAAACATAATTAATAGCCCCCACACTGGAAATTGGCTCAAGAGGTGATCCTTATCAAATTTAATTGTAGCAGTGACATGAACTAAATCCAAAGTAAATAAAGCATATTGATGCATAGAACCTCAAGCCAAACATCAAATCAAACTGTCTAGAATCCTATAACCCCTGGAAAAGAAAGGAAAAGAGCCAAAGAGAACAAGAAGAGAAAGACAGACATAAGATAGTTGGGGTATTATAAATAAAGTAGTTAATGAATACAATTCAGATTTTTGTAAGGAATAATTTTTTACACAGAAGATCAAGGCCAGGGTGATCCCAAGGTGAAGGGATTATAGAGATGTCTAAAAGGCATTTTTCAGATAATGAAAAAGGGCTTTAATGTGCTTTGCTTCAGAATCCCAAGGTAACTGATAGACATAGAATATAAAGCCACAAGTCTTTAACTTGTTATCACTGCTATATCTGGCTTTAATCAGAACTGTTTACTAACCATGTCTCTGTAAAATATTGAAGTATAAGAAGAAAATTCAAATTTTGCTTAGAATCTATTTCTCCACTCCCTCTAGTAAAATGGCAAGGAAAGTAAAAGTTCAACTGAAATAATAAATTAACACTGTTTTCAGAATAGTTATTCAAAGAAAGCATCATCATTAAGAAGTGGTAGGCAAAATATATTTGGCCACTTGTTGGGAGGCAGGAGAATGCTCAAAGCTGTAAGACATCTTAGCAACAAGCGAGCAGGGAGTTCCTCCTTCATGTGTAAAGTTACCATGTAACTTTGTTCTCAAAATTGACATCTCCACGCTTTCTCGCTCTTCTGGCTCAGGGAGGAGTATGAGGAATCTTTATTTCTTTATTTCACAGAACCTGTGTCCAGAGTCTAGTCCAGTGGCTAGCAATAAATATTTTCTGAATGAATGAGTGAATTTGGTTGGGGGTGAAAGTAAGATAATACTAGCCCAAATCATAGATCTAGAATGAGCAGAACCTATCTATATATTCTGCTCAAATTTTTCACCCTGTGCAAGGCTCTGCACTTGAACATACCTGTCAAGTGTTTATATGGTACGTGTGTGTGCACATACTGTCGAGTTTACTTCAATGTAGAAGTACTGAACCAGAGCTCCATAAACTCTCTGATCTAGAGTTTAATTACACTTACATGGAGACTCAAACTTCTAATTTAATTCCACTTATCTTCTTTTTGAACTGTAGTCACCAGATCCCAAGTCAGCCCAGAAATCTTAAGAGGAATTATCTGCTCAATAACCTCTTAACCCTATACTCTTTCCAGCGTCCTGGAAGCTAGATTAGCATTTAGAGGGAATGGAGAGTAAGTATAAAAGCCTAAACTGGAAAATAAAAAGAGTAAATTAATTACACTTTTTTATGACTAAAATAATCTATGCCATAACAAAAAGTTAAAATGTAGAAAGCAATATTTTTGAAAGAGTTAAACTGGTCTTTAAAGTTTGGCAAGTGGAGATAATGGAAATTGTCTAGATGTTCTTCATACCTTCAATAAGAAATTTGACTTTCTTGCTTATTCTCTTACAAGGGTAATTTAAATTTACCGTTAAAAATAAAGACATTTTGCTACATGGTCAACATACACTTTACATGGTAACTGAAACTGGCAAAGGCTTTTATACTTTACAGATGATGATTTTGAAGTGATTTGGATTTGTTTTGATAAAAATTATTCATTGGACATTTTCAAGTAGAATAATATAAAGATGTTTATTTGATTTTATTATTCCCTATCACAAATATTCATCTTTTCTCCCTGTTACAATTTCCAAAATAATAATTCTTGAATATTTCAGCCACTATTCATTGAGTTACTTTGAAGTTGATCCTTTGCTAAAATAAAGAATCAACAATGATCTGATAAAATCTAGAATGGGAAAACAGATGAACAGGATTTTTCAAGGCAAAATTCCAGTTCATTTAGTTTTGTTCTTTTTTAATAGCTCTGGAATCATAGCATTTTAACACTTTTCAACTATCTTCCTTTTCCTTTCCTCTCACCAAAATACTCAACTATTACTCTATATACTCATTTCTTCCTCATTATGTACTCTACTTCTTAACCCTTGCCAGTGAGGCTGTTGTTTTCACCATTCCACTGAAACTATTTATTTCCAAGATCATTAATAATTTCCTTATTTGGGGGGGAGGGGCAAGATGGCTCACTAGAGACATCGCTTGCTGGACTGTCCTGGAGGGAAGGAAGGGTTTCAAATAAAGGAGAGGGGAGAGGAGATGAAGCTCAGGTGTAGGTCAGAGAGAAAAGGGCCAGAGCCTGCTGGGGGCCTCACAGAAGAAAATTCGCGAAGCAGAGAAGAGGATAAAGGGAAAAAAAAAAAAAGGAAATCAGTGAGGATAAAACCCAGAGAGGCACAGAGCCCAGGGAAAGGGTAAGGGGAAACCCCATTCTCTCTCCCACACTCCTTCAATGATCAGCAGGCTACCAAGTTACTTGGAAGCTTTTCTACTCCCATGAGCCCAAACACAGTGTCAAACACAGAATTGTCGGGAGAACTTGTCTGATGCCAGAGCTTGGACATTCCATGTGGGATTCCTCTCCAAGGAGAGTGACCCAAGAAGCTGGAGAGCTGGTTTTCTTCCATTCAGACTTTTACCCTTCCCCACCACTCTCACCCACTGTAACTGGGGGAGCAGTTTGAACCTAGAATTTGGTGAGTGGCCACCTCGCCTCAGCTGGCACGTCCTCCAGTCTGAGGTTTCCACAGAGAGTAGGCCCCACGCCTTTCCCAGTGCAGACCTGCAGTAGACTTGGGGTGCCTGATCTGGGAGATTGCTGCCCATCAGCATTTCTTGGAGACACACTCCAGAGTGTCAGACACGCAGGCCAGATCCCATGCCCCCAGGACTCGAATGGGTTGCTGGGAGACACAAAGGGGAGGTTTAGGACATGGACTCAGGAGGTGAAGGAGTCCACGTGGGTGGAACTGATAGGAGAATAATGGGAGTCCGAGAAGAGTGATCTTGGAGAGTACCCATACCCCTCAAAGGAAAGTCATGCTGCTAGACTAGGGTGGGTCCTCTGGCAGGGAAGATCCCAGCCTGTGGTGGTACAGCAACCAAACATGACACGTACAGCTGCCCAGGCTGTTGGGGAATTGCTGCTCCTTACGAGCAGCCTTCCTGGTCTGGAGAGGTTGCCTTAACCCTTCTACCAGCGCCCCTCCCCGCAGTGGCCTGGAAAACCACCTCTGAGCCCTGCCAAGGCTTTGCAAAGCTTTCCAGGCTCGCAAAATCTGACCGTACTCTGCCTCCCTCCTCTACACACCTGTGCTGTAGTGGAGATCAAGCAACCCATCAGGAGCTACAGATCCCCTCCCAAACCCTGGGTCATTCAAGTGCTCCACCTGAGGTACTAGAACCTATTACAGAAACAAAAGAACATCTCAGCAGTTGGCTCTTTCCAGCAAGCATCAACCACTGACAGGGAGAACAACTCTATAGTTCATTGCAGCATCTACCAAATCGATCAAACATGGTGGGTCTGATTCTTATTCACAGGTATCACCCATCACCTTGGTGATTAAGCTGGGGTCCCATACAATTAACGCTGCATGGAAGAGGTGAAGACAGCAGGATAGAGGCAACCAAGGGGACACCACTTTTTAGGAGAGAAACAACAGGCAGCATGATCTGTGAGGGGGTCTTCCTCTTCCACTGCAGACCTCTGGGCTGACTGGGGAGCTGCTCAAAGTCTGTGTAGAGAAATTCCACCAGAGAGCAGGTGCAGCAGAGATCTGGTGTCTGCCAATCCCAGGTTTCTGCAACCAATGACATCCTGATTGCTCTTGTGCATGGAGCCAGGTTCACTCAGAACCCAGCCTCCCAGCAGTAGTATTTGCATCACACCCACCACGCCAGGGAGGGAACAGATGCTCCCCTGTATCCTGTCCTGTGACTGGGGGCTAAGTACGCCTCCTCCATGGCATGGGAGCTGAAAAGAGGAGAAGCTTTGGACGCCAAAAGTACCATTTGGGAAGCCTGGGGCTACTGCCTCAGGGGGTCCTAAGTGTGAGTGGAGAACCATGGCCAAACAGCAGCTCCAGCTGGCATACACGGACTCTGGGTTGCTGAGACAAACCCCTGCCTAAGCACCTGTCCATCAGCAGTGGACAGGTGCTTAGGCAGGGGTTTGTCTCAGCAACCCATTATGGGTGAAATAGCACCCATTATGGGTGTCTCTGCTCCCAAAATCCCCAGAGCCAGCTCTGAAGATCTTGCTGTGCAGCAGGGTAAGGCTATGCCTCTCTAGCTCCTAGGCCTCCACCAGGCCTGTGACCCCAACCCTGAGACTCCAGAATTGTGCCTGGTCCCCAAGACCTTACTATTGCATCCCCACCACTATGGCTGGGCTGGCAGAACCTCCCTTATATCCAACACATCACTCAGGACCCCAGCCGTGATCAGCCACCACTCCTGGACATGGTTTCAGAGAGTCCCCAGCAAAGGAGAACAGGTGCCCTGCAATCCTATTAACCCGAACTGAGAGAAGAGGAGCAAGATGAGAAGAAGCCAGCAAAAGAACCATGGCAAAATGAAAAAAAACAAAATAGTTCAACACCCCCAAGGGAACACAATGGAGCTACAGTAGTGAACTCAACCCACAGGGATATTGCTGAAATGACAGAAACAGAATTCAGAATATGGATGGCAAATACGATGAATGAAACTGAAGAGAAAATTGAAAACCAACAAAAAGAAGCCAAAAAAAATATATTTCAGGAAATCAATGAAATCATGAAAATATCACTGGAGAGCTAGACAACATAAGAAAGGATATAATAGAACTTAAAGAAATGAGGGAGTCATTTAGGGAATTTCAAAACACAGCAGAAAGCTTTAAAAACAGGCTACACCAAGGAGAAAAAGGAATCTCACAGCTTGAAGACAAGGCTCTTAGGATAACCCGGTCATTCAAGGAGGCAGAGAAGAGTATAATTAAGTCTGAACAATCATTGACAGAGATATGGGATTATGTGACACCAACTATCATTCGTATTATAGGTATCCCTGAGGGCAAGGAGAAATAGCTAAAAGCATGGAAAACCTATTTGAGGAAATTCTTGAGGAAAACATCCCTGGTATTTCCAGAAATTCAGACATACAGATACAGGATAGTCATTAAACAATGGAAACATTCATAGCAAACAGGTCATCTCCAAGACACACAGTAACAAACTTAGCCAAAGTCAAAATGAAGGAGAAAATTTTGCAAGCAGCAAGACAAAAGCATGAGACAACCTACAAAGGAAAATCCATCAGGCTAACTGCAGACTTCTCAGTGGAAACCTTATAAGCCAGAAGGGATTGGGGCCCCATATTCAATTGACTAAAACAGAGCAACTGCCAGCCTAGAATTTTGTATCCTGCAAAACTGAGTTTCACAATAGATGGAGAAATCAAGTCTTTGCCAGACAATCAAACACTGAGGGTATTTGTCATGACCAGACCTGTTCTTTATGAAATAATCAAAACAGCACTATACATGAATCAGCACAACAGATTCCCACTGGTGTCAATACACTTAAAAAAATCCAAATTCGTTTCCTCTATTGAGACCCCTAATTCCGCTCCCCAACTACTTTTCAAGCATATGTGCTCTATGGACTACTTTGACAGAGTAGATTTTTAAATGTAACAAGATAAGTCAACTTGAGTGGTAATATATTTTGGGAAATCAGCTCACTACAAATTGTGACTGCAAACATTATACTGTAAATGCTTTGTAGTTTTCCCCCAATAAAAAAAATAAAAAAAAAATCCAAATTCACAATTCTTTTTAAACATTAAAAAAAAAGGTAAAACAAAACAATAAGGGACTACCTAACAGGATGAACAGAGCCACATCCCACAGCTCAATGCTATCAATTAACATTAATGGACTGAATGCTCCTCTCAAAAGACATAGGCTGGCTAAATGGATGAAAAAATACAAACCCAGTATCTGCTGTCTCCAGAAAACACTTCTAAACCACAGGACACAGACAGACTCATCATGAAAGGACAAAAAAATATTCCACACAAATGGAAATCAAGAGAGCATCGGTAGCCATTCTTACATGAGATAAAATTGACTTTAAGCCAACAAAGTTAAAGAAAGACAAAGAGGGTCATTATATAATGGTAAAGAGAGCAGCAATTCAACAAGAAGACCAAAAAAATCCTAAGTATATATGTGCCCAACACAGGAGCTCCCAGATACATAAAGCTAATTTTACTAGAGCTAAGCAAAGAAATAAATGGCACCACCATTTACCAGAAATCTAAATACCCCACTGTCAGAGCTGGACAGATCATCAAAGCAGAAAATAAATAAGGAAACAATAGACTTAAACCAAACTCTAAATCAAATGGATCTAGCAGACATTTACAGAACATTGTACCCCACCAAAATTACAGAATAAACATTCTTCTCAGCAGCACATGGGACATTCTCCAAGATTGATCACATTTTAGGCCACAAATCAGGTCTCAACAAATTGAAAAAAAACAATTGAAATTATATCATGTACCTTCTCAGACCACAGTGGAATAAAAATAGTAATCAATCACAAGAGAAACATTCAA
The DNA here is from genome assembly GCA_963574885.1 of Lepilemur ruficaudatus. Taxonomy (NCBI): domain Eukaryota; kingdom Metazoa; phylum Chordata; class Mammalia; order Primates; family Lepilemuridae; genus Lepilemur; species Lepilemur ruficaudatus. The sequence continues at coordinate 41,359 of CAUYRT010044098.1, forward strand.
ACACATACAAAGTCATGAAAATTAAACAACCTACTGTGGAACAATTATTGGGTCAAGAATAAAACTGAGACGGAAATAAAAAAAATTCTATGAACTGAATGACAAACGGGACACAACCTGTCAAAATCTATGGGACACAACAAAAGCATTCCTCAGGGAAAAACTCATAGCCTTAAATGCCTACATAAAAAAGACATAAAGATCACAAACTAACAACCTGCTGTCACACTAAAAGAAGCAGGAAAAGGAAGAACAAACCAAACCAAAAGCTAGCAGAAAAGATGAAACAACCGAGGCCAGAACAGAACTAAATGACTTGGAAAACAAAAGACAATGTAAAGGATTAACAAAACAGTTGGTTCTTTGAAAAGATAAAACTGATAGAGCTCTTGCTAGATTAACCTAGAAGAGAAGAGAAAGGGCCCAGATAATCTCAATCACAAATAAAAAAGGTGACATTAAAACTGATACCACAGAAATACAAAACATCATCCATAAATACTATATAAATCTCTACATTCATAAACTAGAGAATGTATAGGAAATGGACAAGTTCTTAGAAACACACAACCTCCTAAGACTCAACCAGGAAGAAATAGATCTCCTGAACATATCAATAACAGTGAGATTGAAACAGTAATAAAAATCCTCCCAACAATAAAAAAGCTCTAGAGCAGATGGACTCACAGCCAAATTCTATCAGACCTACAAAGAACTAGTACCCATAATACAGAAATGTTTTCATAATATTGGCAAGGAGGGAAACCTCCCCAAGTCATTCCATGAAGCCAGTATCACCTTGATACTAAAGCCATGAAAGAACACAACAAAAAAGAAAAGTACAGAGCAATAAAATATTGCTTATGAATGTAGATGCAAAAATCCTCAATAAAACACTATCAAACCAAATTCAATGGTATATAAAAAATAATTCATCAGGACCAAGTGGGCTTCATCCCAGGCATGCAAGGATGAGTTCAGCATACATAAACCAATAAATGTGAATCACCACATAAACAAAAGCTAAATAAGACCATATGATAATCTCAATAGATGCAGAAAGCACATACACCAAAACCTAGCATTCTTTCATGATAATAACCATCAATAAACTAGACATGGAAGGAACATATCTTAAAATTATAAAAGCCATATATGAGAAAGCCACAGCCAACACATACTGAATGGGGAAAGGCTGAAAGCATTCCCCTTAAGAAATGGAACAAGTGAAGAATGCCCACTGTTAACACTTCAATTCAACATAGTGCTGCAAGTCCTAGCCAGAGTAATCAGGCAAGAGAATAATATTAAGGGTATCCAAATAGGAAAAGAGGATATCAAACTATTGCTCTTTGCTGATGACATGATCTTATATCTAGAAAACCCCAAAGATTGCACCAACCATCTCATGAAATTGATAAATAAGTTCATCAAAGTCTCAGGATACAAAAATCAATATACAGAAATCAGTAGCATTTCTATATAATAAAAACAGTGAAATTGAGTCTCAAATCAAAGACTCTATACTATTCACAATAGCTACAAAAAAATAAAATATCAAGAAATACACTTAATCAAGGAGGTGAAAAATCTCTACAAGGAATACTATGAAACTCTGACAAAAGAAATTGCAGAGGATATAAACAATTTGAAAAACACACCGGCTCATAGACAGGTAGAATCAATATCCTTAAAATATCTATATGACCCAAAGTGATTTACAAATTCAATGCCATTCCCATCAAATTACCAAAGTCATACTTCACAGATCTAGAAAAAATAATTCTATCTGCAGAAATGAGTCCAAATAGCCAGAGCAATCTTAAGCAAAAAGAACAAATCTGGAAGCATCACATTACCAGACTTCAAACTATATTACAAGCTATAGTAACCCAAACAGTGTGGTATTGTTACAAATATAGAGACATAGATCAATGAAACAAAAGAGAAAACCAAGATATAAAACCATCTACCTATAACTAACTGATCTTTGACAAAGCAGACAATAATGTACACTGGGGAAAAGAATCCCTATTCAATAAATGGTGCTGGGAAAACTGGATAGCCACATGCAGAAGAATGAAACATGACCCAAACCTCTCACCATTGACAAAAATTAATTCAAGATGGATAAAAGACTTAGGTCTAATGCATGAAACCATAAGAATTCGAGATGAAAATGCCGGAAAAACTCTTCTTATTATCAGCCTAGGAAAAGAAATCATGACTAAGACTCCAATGGCAATCATGGCAACAACAAAAATTGATAAATTTGATTTGATTAAACAAAAAACTTCTGCACATCTAAGGAAACAAATGACAGAGCAAATACATAACCTACAGAATAGGAGAAGATATTGGCAAACTACACATTTAATAAAGAGCTAAAAACCAGAATTTACAAAGAACTCAAGAAAATCATCAAGAAAAAAACAAACAACCCTATTAAAAAGTGGGCCGGGCGCAGTGGCTCACGCCTGTAATCCTAGCACTCTGGGATGCCGAGGCGGGTGGATCGCTCAAGGTCAGGAGTTCGAAACCAGCCTGAGCAAGAGCGAGACCCCATCTCTACTAAAAATAGAAAGAAATTAATTGGCCACCTAAAAATATATAGAAAAAAATAGCCGGGCATGGTGGCACATGCCTGTAGTCCCAGCTATTCGGGAGGCTGAGGCAGAAGGATTGCCTGAGCCCAGGAATTTGAGGTTGCTGTGAGCTAGGCTGACGCCACAGCACTCACTCTAGCCCGGGCAACAGAGTGAGACTCTGTCTCAAAAAAAAAAAAAAAAAGTGGGCAGAAGACATGAACAGAATCTTCCCAGAAGAAAGACAAATGGCCAACAAACATATGAAAAAATGCTCAACATCTCTAATCATCAGGTAAATGCAAATTAACACCACAATGAGATATCACCTTACCTCAGTTACAATGGTTTTTATTAAAAGGTCCAAAAACAATAGATGCTGGCATGGATGCAAAGAGAAAAGAATGCTGATATTCCTTGGTGGGCCTGCAAATTAGTATAACTTCTGTGGAAAACAGTATGGAGATTCCTCAAAGAACTAAAAGTAAACCTACCACTTGATCAAGAAACCCACTATTGGGTATTTGTCCAAAGGAACAACTTGTCATCAAACAGACACCTGCACTCAAGTGTTTATTACAGCACAATTCACAATTGCAAAGATGTGGAATCAACCCAAGTGCCCATCAATTCATGAGTGGATTAATAAATGTGGTATATATATACCATGGAGTACTACTCACTAATAAAAATTGGTGAATTAATACCTTTTTCAATAATCTGGATGGAACTAGAGACCATTCTCCTATGTGAAGTTTCTCCAGAATGCAAAAACAAACACCACATGTACTCAATATTAAATTTGAACTAACAGATGAGCATACATGTGCAGAGAGGGAAGTAAAACTCAGTGAAAATCAACCAGGGGGGAGGGAAGAGTAACAGAGGGGGAAAAAGTCAACCTAACAGGTACTATGCACACTGTTTTAGTGACAGGTAAACCTATAGCCAGGACTCAAGCATTACAAACATGTTCCATGTAACCTTCAACACTTGTACCCCCTTAATATTTTAAAATAATAAAAGTAATTTACTTATTTTGAATTCAATGACCTTGTTTTCAGAATTCCTATATAGGACTAGCCAACAATGCTCACTTTCCCTGAAAATTCTTCCCTACCCTGGTTTCCATCATAGGATGCTACTCTGATCGTTCTTAATGGAATCCTCCTGTTTCCTTCTGCTCCTACTCCTTTCATATCCTCCGAAATATGAAAATTCACCAAGGTCCTGTCCTTGTTCTCAGCCCTTTTCTCATCTCATTCTAGAGCCCTCTTGTCATCACATTCTATATTTCCTCCATCCTGGTGAGTTAATAGTTTCATGCACCTCTACCTGTATGACTCCCATATCTACTCTCTTCCTATCATCTTTCCCAAACTCTAGTCACACATTTCCAACTAGCCACTGGTAATCTCCACTTATATGGCCTGTTTTGCACTTCAAACAATACATCCATTCATACATCAACAAATATTTATTTAGAAATGTATTATGTTATAATTATATTTTGGGTAATAAGAAGTAGAAGAGGTAGATAAATTGCTCCTCATCACTGTTGAATTTTAAAATAGTACTATTCTACAGCAGAGCTCTACAAAGTATCTTTAACTTTTGACAGGCCCGTCAATAAGTGAGGAGGAATGCTAGGAAATGAACTATAAAAATATTGTTCTGGCCTCAAAATCTCTTCTTTTAGGTACAGAAATCTGCCTTATATGATTTGAAACAGTTACTGTGAAAGAGGCAATCTCTACAAATTAAGAAAATATTTAGAAAAAAGCTTAATGCTACTATATATTATACAAACAACATGCCATCTGTCTTTTTTATCATATGCTTTTACATAGATTAATGACTAACCATCGATCATATGAAATAAAAATTGCTATATGTTGTTACTAAAAAAAAGAATGCTCACTATTCCAACACTAAATATTTTGAAGAAATTTTATGGCATCAGATGCTGGTCCTTTTTATAAATGTGTATATAGAATTCAGTCATAATTAAACCCATTCATTGGGAAAAATTCTATCTAGTTTTCCTTTTAACTGTTTTTAGAGCAATCCATGTTCTGATAATTCAAGGATTCAGATTTTGCTTTTTTCTTATGCCAAATTTCTTCCTTTAGCATGAGCTCTTGCACAAGATGGAATCCCATTTTTGTGCTAATGGTTCTGTTTTAGGTGTTTTGTATATGTTCCAAGCAATATGATGTTTACATACTGTTTCCCTACTTTTATACATTAACCTAAAAGTACAATTCTAAGACTTCCCTATGTTACCACATATGAAAGCAAAAAAATCAAATCCATCTCTGTAAATGAGTGATTTTCAGAGAGTAATTAGATATCAATTTACAGTAAATCCACTTGGACATCTAGACATAAATTATTTAGACAAGATTGTGTTAGATGTTTTGGGTTTTCAAGAAACCTAGAGAGACTGAATTTTTAACACACACATGCTGTGTGGCTGGTGGTACTTCTCCCAAGCAGTCCCTGACATTTGGGTGGGTCTCCTAGTGTGTGTAGTTTAGTTCCTGAGTTTAACTTTTGGTAGAGTCAGATTAAATACCAAGTAAGATATATACTCCTCTCTTCAGCTCCACATGGAGAGCCTAATTGTAACCACACAATTTCTAAAGGGATACAAACACATACAAAACAAAACTCATTCTTCAATTTTAGGTTCAAAATCAAATCATAAATCCTATTCCTACGAGACAGTTGTAAATGTTTAGTCATATTTTCTTCATAATAGTTCTGTACTTACCTTTCAACACCCTCTTTTCCAGAAAAAGGAAAAAAAATCACATGAATTCAAAAGCTGGTATAGAGTTAGCCTTTCTCTGGATGTTGTCACATTTCCTATTTAATCACTTTAGACCTCACCAGGTGTTTGTTTTGTCACCTGTCAAATTCTCTGATCACCACCATCAACTCTGGTTGTTTCCTCAACATGGCTTAGAAAGTTTAAATTTAACACCTTTACTCTTAAATTTTATGTAGAAATTCACTGAAAATGTTTCATCCCAACTAATGCCTATTTTGAGATACCCAAAATATTTAGCTGATGCATAAGACCAATTATATTTACGTTTCTGAAAGTGTGAGATCAGTTTCCATGATTTTCAGTAATCAATTTCCAATATAACACTTGTAGGAGCTTTCTTCCATGATACCCTTCATTTTACATTATTCATATTCAGCTTATGAAAATGATGAGAGGCAAAGAAAGGTTTTTGTGACCTACTCAAATCACACATGCAACAGCCAATAACAAATATCTAACCCTTACAGCTAAGTGCTCTAGTTAAAAGCTTAAAATCCCTCCGCAAAACAATTTGTCTTATCTACTTTTCATTACATCAGAAGAAAATTACAGGGTAAATTTCTTATATTGGGAGAAAGGTACACATTCAGCATTCTAACTAATACACTGTGCTATTATAACTTTGATTTTCTACTCTGAAGAATTCTAAGTTATCTACTTGATGTAACAGACCACCAGGATTATCCTTGCTATTGCTATAGACCAATTAAGAAGTATTTTTCATCATTTTCTAAGTTCATCAGAAAAGCAATATTGCAATGACTTGTAAATTAGTTTCAGAGCCACATTTGGAGTGGGTAATTAGTAAGTATCAATTAGTAGGCAGAACAGCACAGAGGTTAAGATAATGTTTTCTTGAATCAGACAAACCTGGGGGGTACTTTGCTAACTCTGTAACCTTGCTAGCTCTTTCAGCCTCTCTCTTTTTCCCAAAAATGGGGATAATAAGAGTACTGGCTTCACTGACTTGTCCCAACAATTAAGTGATATAATACATGTAAACTTCTTACCACTACACCTGGCACATTGTAGGTACTCAATGAATGATAGCTCTTAATGTATTATCAAATAAAGCTGACAAATTTTGCATGAGAAATTAAAGTGAAAGGATTTAACATATTTTTAACAAATTAAGCAATTGTCTGTTTGTCCTCCATCTATATCAATATTTAAATATCACAGTGGAGAGAACAATTTCCAATATCATACAACTATTAAATATATACTTGCTGTTATTATTTGAACATTGAAAAAAAATATGTTGCATTTATGGTGAAATGACTAAGAGGTAACGGAGAAACAGACAACATTTTCTCATGTAGTAACTGTTACCAAAGATGAATATTCTCTGGTGTTTAAAAGGTGAAGTTCTATTTGTCTTGACTAATTTTTGGAAATACCCCAAGCAGAAATGATTTGCCCCACCCCAACTCTGTGACAGGATGTCATTTCTCAGAAGAAAATGATGCTACTAACCTCCCTACTTCCCCCCACCTCATTCCCACCTCACTCTTAAGTACAGGTTATGGCTAAGGACACATTTGCCTAGTTAGGCATCATCCTGACTTAAATGGCAACTGTATTTCCAAATCATGTGATGATATTTTAATGTAGTATTGACATAATTTCTATTCAACACCTATATAAAAGAGAATATGTAAGTAACACAGTGTTTAGGAGTGGATTCTAAAGTCGGAACAACCTGAGTTCTAATCCCAGCTCTGCCATTTCTAGTTCTTTGGTCTAGGGCAATGTACTAATGTTTCGGTATCTTAGATACAACCACTTCAATTACATAAAATAGATCTAATAGTACAACTTACTTCAAAATGTTATTATAAGGATAAATTAAATTACATAATGTATGTAAAGTACTGGGCACAGTGCCTGACATATATAATGCATAAAGAAGTGTATGCCTTTACTATTACTGGAGTCAAATCTTGATTATTCATGCTAATGAGCCAGTAGTGCAACAAAAAAAATCTAACAGCACCGAATACTTTAAATACACAGTTTTTGAATTTGTCATGATGTTTTTGCACTTGTACTTGAATTCTGCCTGATGTTCTGGCAATTTGTAATATTTCAAACAAACTAATAAAGCCAAAATGTGAGGCCTGGGGTAGAAAATAATCCCCTTGCTTAAAATTATTTTTTGCTGGCCAAGTATAAAGAGTCAGCTTTGTCTCTCATTTTAATAAAAAACAGTCATCATAAACGAGCTGCTCCTGCTCTCTAAATGTGTTTTTGTTTGATCTTGGTTTGGATTGGAGGAAGTAATTAAGTGCTGGGTTTAAAAGTCTTCCCAGTGGGCTACAAAGTAGAATTCAAAGCGAACAGATGGTCAGATAGTCACCAACATATTCTCTCTTAATCTGTTTATCAGTAAGGAATGGGATACAAATATTGTTGTTGATAATTCAGTTGCAGTAAAAAGTATTTCTATAAGTGATACATGGTTGACTAATGTTAACTAATGGTTGACTGCACAATACATATTTTAGAAAATATTTTAAAGATTAGCCACAGACAATTAGAACATTCAACCTGATTGTGTCTGAGGATTTAATTTATTTTATTCCCCAGGGCTATCCAGAGAGTGTGTTGACCTTAAGGTTTCTTGAACAAAACCCTTCCTCAACAGAATTGCTAGTCTTTGTACTAGCGATGAATCCTTTTCCATTAAATATAAACTTACAATGTGTTACAATCTTGAGAAACAAAACATGGCATGTTACTGTGTCACAGCCGGTCAAGACATACATGAACAATTCTAAACAGGCAGAACTCACTTCCTATAGACAGACAACTTGGAAGCTACATTGCTGCTACACAGTTCCCATCAAGAGAAACAAGATTAAGGCCTGAATTTTTACACCTTGACCTATACAAGACCAGTTTAGGCTTTCAAAATGTGCATGTCTTCTCTCTCTCTCTAATCTTGGGTGAATAGTAATTTATTCCTGACTGTTTCCCATTTATGAGTGGCATTCACCTTTAGACATACTATCCCTCCTCCACACTAGCTCCCCATTTTTGTATTCTCTGTGTACATGCCCAGGCAACTCTTCTTCCACTTATAGGACTTACTCCTTCCCCTACCTCTTATGTTCACATTTATCTCCTCATGCTTACTAGATGCCATGAATCACTGGGAGAATGGATTTCTTGATGGTTAAGCACATATTCATTGGACTTAAAACAGCTTGAGCTGGATTCAAGCTCTGTGGTTCACTAGCTGTGTGACCTTGAGAAAGTTGTTTAACTTCTCTGAACCTGTATACTGTATTTCCTTTTCTGAAAAATAGAGATAATCAAAGTACTGAATTCAAATTGTCAAGGAAAAATAAGACAGTACCAGACACACTTAAGTGTACTTACTGGCTATCATTATTATGCTTACCATCAGGAAATCCATTGCATTGGCAAAGATTTTTTGGGTAAGACCTCAAAAGCACAGGTGACCAAAACAAAAATAGACAAATTGGAATACATCAAGCTAAAAAGCTTCTCCACAGCAAAGGAAACAATCAAAAGAGTGGAGAGACAACCTATAGAATGGAAGGAAATAACTGCAAACTATCCATCTGACAAGGAGTTAATAATCAGACTATACAAGGAATTTAAACAATTCAATAGGAAAAAAAATCTGATTTTAAAAGTGGGCAAATGATCTGAATAGACATTTCACAAGAGAAGACATACAAATGACCAACAGATATGAAAAAATGCTCAACATCACTAATCATCAGGGAAATGCAAATCAAAACCACAATGAGATATCATTCTACCCTAGTTAAAATGGCTATTATCAAAAAGACAAAAAATAACAAATCAAAAAGATATCAGCACTTCATGTTTATTGTAGAACTATTCACAATGGAAGAATAGATAGAGAAAATATGGTATGAATACACAATGAAATAGTATTCATCCATAAAAAAGAATAAAATTCTGTCATTTCCAGCAACATGGATGGAGGTGGACATTAAGTGAAATAAACTAGGCACAGAAAGGTAAATATCACATGTTCTTATGTGGGAGCAAAAAAAGCTGATCTCATGGAGGTAGAATGATGTTTACCAGAAACTAGAAAGTGTAGCGGGGAGAGAGGGATGAAGAGAGGTTGGTTAATGGGTACAACATTACAGTTAGATAGAAGGAATAAGTTCTACTGTTTGATTGCACAGTAGGGTGACTATAGTGAACAATAATTTATTGTATATTTTAAAATAGACGATTTGGAATGCTTTCAATACAAAGAAATGATAAATGTTTGAGGTGATGGATATCCTAAATACCTTGGTTTGATCTCCATAAATATGTACAATTATTATGTAGTAATAAAAAAGAAAAAGAAAAAAGAAATAATAGCAAAGGAAAATATATTTGCTTTCATTTCTGAACTTTTGAGAAGCAAGTGCTACTCATCTGTATTAGGGCAGAGGTAAACACAAGTTTGAAAACTTATTTTTTTTTTATTAAGCTATGAGGTACAGGGAGTCTTGGGATATAAAAGAATAAGTTAATGTTGTCACGTCAATTATCACAGATCCTGATCATCCTCTAGCCCAGTATAACATCTATATTATTGGTTATTTCATGACACCCAGAAGGAAGAATCAGAAGACAGAAATTACCAATCCAAAGCCAAGAAGCTTTTAAATGCTCTTCAGGTAACTACACTTAGTCACTTATACAAGTATTTCACTTTGTGCAATTGTTCAGTTCCATCAGGATGTTTGCCCCAAAATTTGTAAGTCATGTATTAAAACCAACATGGCAGCAGTCTTAAAGGAAAAGTTCAGTAATGCAAACTGGAGTCTCTTTCTGAAGTACATCACCACCCCATTTATGTTATAGAAGAGCTCTTCCTAAAGTGTATATAGACTTTGTACTGCTTTGGTATTACTTAAAAGTACTATAAGATTATAATAAAGCAAGGATTTATTTTGGCAGTATTTAGTAGAATTTTGATAACAGGTTCATATGAACCGTATTTATTGCAGTTCATATAACCTATGAGAAAAAGAATAACCTATGAGAAAAAGATTGAAGCAAAACCCAAATACCATAAACATCTGCCAGTTGCATAATGTTCAACAATGGAATCCAATAAGGAAATAATAGAAGATTGAATATATTTCTAATACTCTTAGAAATTTAAGTCTCAACAAAGAAAGAGGTGCAGTTGTTCTTACTTGAATAGGAATTCTGAAAGCAGTTTCCTCTTGAATCTGCTTTTGGGGGAGGAGTAGAAGAGGGAGAAAGCAAAGAATAAATAGCAGCATTGAAACTGCCTGGCTCCCAAAGCGAAACTAACTGCCTGATACATTCAGTCAGTCTCATTAGGGTTTAACCAAAGGCATTAAGCTTGTTTCTGAAACTTTGCAATTATTGTATTAGACTGAGTCTCTGAGCAACACAAATTTTACTTTTACATATCAGAGTAAAATGTATGGAAAATAATGAGGCAAGAGGCTCATAAAGTGGGATCTAAAGGAAATACAAAAGGCCTTCCTTTTTTTCAACCTAAACTTGCTCAAAACTGTAAGATTAAGTTTTCTGATATTTCAAAACTGTCTAAACACATGCACACATGGTGGCCAGAGAAGACAAAGTTCAAGGGTCAAGGTTTTTGTGATTTAACATGATCTTCAGTTCTATTACAAATCCTCTTGAGTGTAAATAAGCAAGCCAAAAAACAAAAACACCCAACAACCTGGAGTAGCTGCTGTTCTAAAGTTCAAGAAGAGGGAGCGCCAGTTCCTATAGCCTACATCTTGAACCTACAGGTCTGCTGTTGCCACTGTTGGCGTTTTCCTTAAGTTGTGAAAAACAAAGGTACTTTCATTTATCATGGATATACACTCAGATTTCACCCCAGTTTATCTTATTCTCCAGATAGCTGCTGAAAAAATATTACTCTAAATTAAAAGCAAGTGAATCCAGAGGGGACACTGTCCTATCAGTTGAAGCAGCAGCAACTCATCAGCCTGCCACTACACAAGAAGCCACTTGTTAGTTCCCTTTCCAGTTCTCAACATATTTGAAGCAATTAGAGAGTGTTAAAAGTAAAATCTTGTTAAAGAATAGAAAAAGTCAAAATGAGAGACAATATGGGGATAAAAACCAGATCCCTTGTCACATTAAGTTAAAGAAAAAATCAACTTTATATCATTGATCCCAACTTCTCCTCCAATTTTGTCTGGTTCTAACAGGCCATTAAGCTGAAGTTAAACACGTTCTCCCACACACTCTCAAAATAACTCTATTACAGGGGTCTCATTCTCTCCAAATAATCACAATGCCCCAGTAGGCCTCCACTAAATCCCCATCAGTTACCACACGTGTACCTCCATCATTTACAGAAGTGCACTCGGTCTCCTCACCTCAGTGCTTAGAGTATATTTGTCAAATGTCTCGCTCTTGAAGCTCACCAGTGTATGATTTTACTCAACTTCTTCGCCAAACCCTAAAGACCGTATACTACCATCTCCCATCTACTGAAACGCCGTAGCTTTCTTTTTCCCTCGAAGGAGAAATGTGACCTGAACGTTATGAGGCAAACAAAGCTAAACTCCATTGAAAAAAATGAAATCGATGCAACAAAGGGAAGAAAGAGAAGAAGGGAGGGAGGAGTTTGTGTCTTCCGAAGGAGAAGCTGCCGGACAAACTTCTGCAATTTAATGGCTCTGGGGCAGTAGAGGACTCGTGTGTAGGAAAACAACAAAGGTGGGCTCCCCGCTCTCCTTACCGCCGTAGAGCCAGAGGAAGATGCAATATATACACGGATCACCATCCTGGGAACAGCGGCTGCGGTTGGTTGGGTCCTGAAAAGGGCTGCGAAGCAGCTCCAGCAACGGCTGCAACTGAGCTAGGGCCCAAACAGAGGTTGGTGGAGGAGAGTGGGGGAAGGTGGAGGGGGAACTGGCCAGAGCCCCGCCTCCGCCCTTAGCTGCTTTCTCTGGGATCCAAGCGCTGCAGTCCCAGCCGGAAACTCCGGAAGGCACAGGCTCCTTGTTTGCATCATTCTAAACTTTTTTTTTTTAAATAGCGAATCTCGGATAACACCGCGAGATCTGTGGGAACATTTTTTTGACTTTTCCCTCCCAGAGAAGAAGGGGAGGAGGAGAAGAAAAAAGAAAAAGGGAGCATTGAACTGAATTAGATTAGAATAAAGGACCTTTTCCCACGGACACTAAAGTCCTGTACGTAACTCCCTGCTCAGAAATGTATGCAAATAGGAAGGCAGATCTTCCTGAAAGAGCAAGTTCTTTGTTGAAAAGCTATGTCCTCAAAGCCTTGCGCATTTTAAGACTCCTATTACATAGTGAATTTTATGTTAGCTGATTGGAGGAACTGGGCATATTAATCGAGGCCACAGACGGTTGAAGAAAAGTTTCAGGTTTCCCTAAGCCCAGAAACAGCAAGGTTGATTTTCTTTTTGAGTTTTGCTTTTTGTTAAAATAAGGAACCCTGCCTCTGTGGGAATTTGCAGGAGGCCTGATTGACAAGCTCAAGAATGAACGAAGAAATTACAACCAAAAAAATTGAAAATACTGTGTAAGAAAGTGAATTATTTTTGTTTTTCTTTTCTTTTTAACTGACTGAGGAATGGGAATTTGGTTCTTAAATTGCAGGATATGTTGAAATGGTGAACAGAGATAGAGGATTATTTGTAGCTCCAGAGAACTGAGCAAATAATTGATAATGCCCAGAGAAGGACCACACACATACTTCAAAGTGTAGTTTCAAGTTTCCAGATTATGCCAAATAGACAGAAAGAAGAAACTTTCAAGATCAATGAGAGTGGTGAGAAGTCAGTCGCCTGTCCTACTTCTTTACTTTTCCTTTGTAGTTTGTCCACCCTCCCCATTCTAGTGATTTACCACCTTTGCCTAGGCTCAGTAATTGCAATAGCTTCCAAACTGCTCCCTGCCTACATCTTTTCCCTTCTCCAATTTATCTTAAACACTAATTCCAAATTAATCCTTTACATGTGATCCATACAACAAGCCTTGAGAGGTGGATACTATTACATCAGTTTTACAGTTGAAGAAATTGAAACTCAGGAAAATACGTAATTTTCTCAAAGTCATATAGCTAGTAAATTCCAGAGTCAGGCCTTGAACACAGGTCCAACCAACTCCAAAGGCCACCCTCTCAACCATCATTGTTAACAAGCTGCTTAGAACAGGGAAAGTACTCAAAAAATACTAGCTATTTTTCATCCTAAAATATCACTTTCATATATCACTAAAGACAATGTAGGTGGAAATATCTAAGATAGTTATCCATTGGCTATAAAACCAAACCTAAATTATGTTTCTAAGGAGTGCCCACCATAATCTGACCCCACACTATTTATTCTATCTTACCCTTTGCTCTCCTAAACTAGCTTTCTTCCATAAGTACTGTTGCCCACCCACTGCGATCATCACACTTATGTCCACTTTCATGCCTTTCTCTTCCTGTCCTTTCCTTCTTCTCCCCACATCTTCATACCCTTTTCTGCCCTCTCCACTTGTCCAACTCTTAACCTTTTCTTGACACAACCAAAAATCTTTATGCATACAATGAGGCAACAGTAAGTCAGGGTGATCTAGCCACCCTCATCATTCCCAGCATCAGGGCTACTGTTACTGTGTCTTTCAGCCCACATGACAGAGGAATCTTTCCTCTGGTTTTGATTTGGCAAAATAAATAATTTGTCTTATACTACCATAGTACAACTTCCTTCCCCTCAATGGTCAACATGTACTCTATTTGGACCTTAGTCTCTTTTGAAATGATGAGAAAAAATAGAGAAAAAAGGAAAAAATTTTCTATTTATCCTACATACCCATATGACAAAATTAATTATCTCCAAAGAATTGAAGGGCGGACTAGCAATGAGTATGGTGGGCTTTATCTGGAATTTTGAGGAATTGGAAAGATGATTTCTGATGTATTTGTCTATTAAATATGGTTATATTAATCTAAGTGAAAATTTCTCCAATAAATTGATTTGTAAACAAAATCTGTTGGTTCTTATTGATAGCACTTGGGATACGTTGGTGGGGGGGCATTACCAATATTTCTAACCTAGAAATTAACATTACAGATAATATTAAACTTGCTTCTCACTACATTAAACTATTCCTGGAATGAATACTCTATAATGGTCATTTCTACTTCATTTTAAGCCATCACAGAATAGTAACCCAAACCATTTGCTCATCTAATTTGACTGGAAATGTTAAGACTTGATTAAAGTAAAATGGATCAAAGTGTTTTCAAATAGTATTTGTGACTTATGGTCTTAAGAAATCTATTTATTAACCAAATTTCAATCCTTTTTAAAAATTACAAAATAAATGTATGCTGTGTGCAGAAAATTAGCAAACACTGACAGGAAAAAATTACCTATATGCCCAGTATTTGAAGATAACCTCTGTTAATATGTTGGCATAAGCCCTTCCAGGCCACATCAGAGTTAGGTAAATGAGGGATGGGATAAGGGGCTGAGGGAAGTGGCAGGGAGAAAGAGAGTGTATATATTTTTAAAATTTATTTATCATAAGATATATACTATTTTGTAAATGGCATTTTTATGTATAAAATATATTTAAAAAATTTTCTCATGTCAGAAAATATAATTCTACAACATGATTTTGAATGGCTTTACATGATTTCATTTTATACATGCACCAAAAATTTAAATAATTCTCTATTATTGAACATATTGTTTGTTTTCAATTATTCTATATTTTAGTTCATGCTGCAGTATATGTCAATAAATTTTCTCACATCCCTAATAATTTCTTAAGAATAAATTCCACAATGTGAAATTGCTGGCAAACTGCATAGATAATCCAGCCTATTGTTACAATGCTATAAATTGGGCCCACCATTGCCCTGGTCTAGAGTGGGAGAAGAATGTTGATTTCAGTGAAGGATTAGCTGATGTTACCCCAAACACAAGAATTAGGTTATATCTATAAGAGTTTTTCCAACATCTTCTAGAATTTTTATAGTTACATGCCTTAGGTTTAAGACTGTTATCCGCCGTGAGTTGATTTTTGCGAGAGATGAGAAATGTGGATCCTGTTTCACTCTTCTACATGTGGCTATCCAATTTTCCCAGCACCATTTATTGAATAAGGATTCTTTTCTCCAGGGTATGTTTTTGTCTGCTTTGTCAAAGATTAGGTGGGTATATGAGGATGGTTTATATCTGGGTTCTCAGTTCTGTTCCATTGGTCTATGTCTCTGTTCTTGTGCCAATGACATGCTGGTTTAGTTACTATACCCTTGTAGTCTAGCTTGAAGTCTGGTAAATTGATTCCTACCAATTTGTTCTTTTTGCTTAAGATTGCTTTTGCTATACGGCATCTTCTCTGCTTCCATATGAAGCGTAGAATTATTAGGGAAAGAATTTATGAAGAAGACCTCAAAGGTAATCACAGCAACAAAAAAATAAAAAAATGGGACCTAATCAAATTAAAAGCTTCTGGACAGCCAAGGAAATTATCACAAGAGCAAACAGACAACCTACAGAATGGGAGAAAATATTCACATGCTACACATCCAATAAAGGGCTGATAACTAGAATCTATATAGAACTCAGGAGAATCAGCAAGGAAAAATCAAACAATCCTATTAAAAAGCAGGCAAATTATATGAACAGAAACTTTTCAAAAGAAGACAGACTAATGTCCAACAAACATGAAAAAATGCTCAACATCTCTCATCATCAGGGAAATGCAAATCGAAATCACAATGAGATATGACTTAACTGCAGTGAGAATGGCTTTTATCAAAAAGTTCCAAAACAATAAATGTTGGCATGGATGCGGAGAGATAGGAACACTCACACATTCTTGGTGGGACTGCAAACTAGTACAACCTCTGTGGAAAGTAATATGGAGATACCTCAAAGAGCTAAAAGTAGAACTACCATTTGATTCAGCAATCCCATTACTGGACATCTACCCAGAGGAAAAAAAGAGACATTCTATAAAAAAGACATCTGTACTAGAATGTTTATAACAGTACAATTCACAGTTGCGAATATTTGGAAACAACTCAAGTGTTCATCAATACATGAGTGAATTAACAAAATGTGTTATATATGTACCATGGAGTTCTACGCAGGCACAGAAAATGATGGTGATCTAGCACCTTTTGTATTATCCTGGATAGAGCTAGAGCCCATTCTACTAAGTGAAGTATCTCAAGAATGGAAAAACAAGCACCACATGTACGCACCATCAAATTGGTATTAACTGATCAACACTTACGTGCACATATAGTAGTAACAGTCATTGGGCGTTGGGCAGGTGGGAGTGGGGAGGAGGGAAAGGGTATATTCACACCTAACAGGTGTGGTATGCACCGTCTGGGGGTTGGACATGCTTGAAGCTCTGACTTGGGTGAGTAAAAGCAATTTATGTAACCTAAACATTTGTACCCCCGTAATATGCTGAAATAAAAAATAAGATAAAATAAAACAAATTGGGTTATGGAGGTATGATTTGAGGCCTTATGGCCATGGTTGTAGAGAATGGAATCTGAGGACAGTTCTTAGCAGGTCTTACTCTCCTCCCCTCCCCACTTCCCACCCTTTTAATCCCCTGATATATGACTCTAACATTATGTCCTTTTTTGAGGTGGGAGGTGGTACTTTCCTTTCCCATATCCCCTTTGATCGGCCAAGTACTCATGTCCATAATGGTGTCCACATGAGTACAGCACTACCAAAAATATACATTTTGGTTCCCTGTCTTGGATTTTGGAACCAATCGTCAAGCTAGCAAGGATAGCAGAGTTTCGGTGAGCTGCACATAAACAATAGAATTGGAGTGTATGGCATAGGCATAAGTGAACAGACAGAGGACAAAGGCCACAGATTCGAAGATCTGTCACATCGATGGGTCCCATACAAAAGTCCAATAATCTCTAGTAGATATGGGTCAGGTCACATAGAAGGCAGAGGATAAGAACTAGAAGACATCTCCCTTTCAGAAACTCTACCTGAGGTTTCAATCTCCATCCTTCTCTCCTTCCAAATCTTCACTGTACTCACTGGAGGCTCCACTTTATGATGAAAAAACTCTCATTTATCTTCAACCTTTTCTCTGAATGTTCTTTCCACCTCCTTGCCCTGATACTTCCCCTTCTCAAGTAGAGACTGCTTATGCTCCCACACCTCCTCAGGGTTGAGTCTTCAGGGGGGTTATGGTCATTCTTCTTGCCAAAAGCAGCTGCATTTTCTTGCTCAGCAAATGCCCCCTGGGCAGAAGCAGATCTAATTTACCACTGAACTCTTTGGAGTTGTGATCCACTCTCTCTTTTTCTTTCTTTCTTTCTTTCTTTCTTTCTTTCTTTCTTTCTTTCTTTCTTTCTTTCTTTCTTTCTTTCTTTCTTTCTTTCTTTCTTCCTTCCTTCCTTCCTTCCTTCCTTCCTTCCTTCCTTCCTTTCTTTCTTTCTTAAAGATGAGGGCTCACTCTGTCACTCAGGCTGGAGTGCAGGGGTGGGCAC
>CAUYRT010044100.1:0-10901 GCA_963574885.1 Lepilemur ruficaudatus
TGCCTGTAGTCCCAGCTACTCGGGAGGCTGAGGCAGAAGGATCGCTTGAGCCCAGGAGTTTGAGGTTGCTGTGAGCTAGGCTGACGCCACAGCACTCTAGCCCAGGCAACAGAGTGAGACTCTGTCTCAAAAAAAAAAAAAAAAAAAAAATTAAGGAACACAAGTGAAGAAATAAAGAACAAGAATTATTTTGAAATCAACACAAAATATCACTAATGGAATTTTTCTCAAAAGAGTTTCATAAATGAAGTAGGTATCACTGAATATTAAAAAGTAAGGATTCCAAATTTCTCAACATTAGAGTCTTCTAATTGTTATAATTTCCAGATGAGTAGTAATTTTCCAGACTATGCTTTGAGCTTCCTTTGGGCAGGGAAATGGGAAGAACAGTATCTCTATAATAAACATACACTAAATGTTTTTGAGTTAACAACTAACATCTCTAAGAAAACCAAAAGGAAAATAAAGAGAGCCCATTAATAAATACCATGCCATCAAAAATCACTAAATAAATAAAGTGCTATCAATTTTATTTAATTGATCCTTTTTGTTTCTTATTTCCTTGCTTTCTAGTACACTTATGTGTCTATAAAACTTTGAGTGGTAATGTCCTTTAATGAGAATCAGCATAAATGTGCCTGTGTTTAACAAAAAATATAATGTAAAACTGACTTACAATGATGATATAATGAGAAGTTACATGCTATTTATGACAGATAATCAGCTAAATTGCATATAGAAGAAACTATAAATAAATATTATCAATGAGAGTGTCATAAGGATGGGATATTAGAAGTTCAGATATCCTTGCTACAGATTCAATAAAAAGTTTAGAAACTGTAGTTGATTGAATAGTGTTCCCTCAAAATTCATGTATGCCCAGAACTTCAGAATGTGACCCAATCTAGAAATAGGGTCTTTGAAGATGTCATCAAAGTAAGGATCAAGATGAAATCATGGATTAGGTGGGCCTTAAATCCAATATCTCGTGTCCTTATAAGGAGAGAAAAGGACACAGGGAGATATAAGCAGAAAAGAAGGTCATGTAAAGATGGAGGAAAATATAGAGTAATGCAATTACAAGCCAAAGAATGCCAAAGATTGCCGGAAGCTACCAGAAGCTGGGAAGAAGCAAGGAAGGTTTTTCCCTAGAGCCTTTAGAGGGAGCATAGCCCTTACAACACTTCATTTCAAACTTCTAGCTCCCAGAACTGTGAGAGAATAAATTTGTGTTCTTTTAAGCCATACAGTTTGTAATAATTTGTTACAGTAGCCCCAAGAAACTAATATAGAACATAACATAGCTATTTTCATAACCAACCAATTTTTTTTAGTATTATGCTATCTGTATTCATTATTTCCTCCACTTCTTTAACTTCTTTTATGGTAAAAATGGAGACCAACAAAGAGAACAGTTTGTTCTATGTTGTTTATAACAATCAGTATTTGTTTATTCAACAAAAATTTGAACACTAAATCAGTTAGGATGATTTTGCTTACAAGTAATAGAAAACCCCGCTAAAGATAACTTAAGCCGTAGGATATTTAATTACATGGCAGGACTAGCAGTCCACTGAAAGATTGTTTCAAAGTTAGTGTACAAACGTAATAATTTCTCCAAAGGCCATAGGTCCTGCTCTGCCATCTCGATATATTGGCTTTGGAATTCTGATTTGTTCCTCATGGTAGTAGAATGGCTGCTAAAGCTCCAAGTATCATATACTTACCTTTGATTAGGGAACACAATCTTAGTAGCCTCCTAGCACGCTTCTCCTTATGTTTGATTGTTCAGGTCTTGGTCACATGCCCGTTTCTGGACCAATCGCTGACAAGGGTCCAGGATTGGTAAGAATAGTCAAGATCAATCACTGTTTGTTCCAAAGGGTTTGTAATATTGCTTCAGAAAAAGAGAGTTTTGAGAGCAAGGAAGAAAAAAGAGAATTGCTGGGTCAAAATATGTGCATATGTAATATGTCTAGCTAAACTCCCACAAGCAGTGCATGAGGATTCATTCCTATGTCCCTGCACTTGGCACTTCTCATCTTTTTTCCATTCTAATAAGGGAAGTGATAGTTCATTGTTTTAATATGCATTTCTCAGGTTACTAACACTTTTGAGCATATCTTCATATTGTTAACCTTTTGAATTTCCTCTTTTATAAATTACCTGTTCATATTCTACCACTTTTTAAGTTGTGTTCCTCTCCTTTTCCTGTCAATTTGCAGAGGTTCCTTACATAGTCCAGATATTTAATCCTTTGTTGATTTGGACATTTCAAATATGTTTTCCCCATTCGGTCATTGGTCTTTCAACTTTTTCCCTCTTACCCTTCAGTGAACATAAATTGTTAAATTAATAAAATTAAAGTGTACATACCTCATGGAGTTATCATTAACTTTAAATATGATAATGTATGTAAAACTCTTGGCCACAGTGCCAGGTACAAAGTTAAGAACTCAATAAGTAAATCTCAGATATTATTAAGTGCTATGGTTGTATTCATTTGACACTATCTATGCTGGAAGATTTACAATTCTCTTTTGCTCCCATGATACCTTACATGTATTTGTTTTGTAGCACCTGTTATACTGTCCCCCATGGTAGTCATACTGAATTCTTTCAGGCCCAGGACATCAAAGGCCATATCTTTTATTCTAGTGACCCAGGAAAATGCTAAAAGGTGCTTATTAATAAGTGTCAGTTAAGTAAATATATAAATAAATGATTTTCCAAAGAAATATAAGTAATGAAAACTACTAATTGAGGAAAAGAATAACTCTAGAAATCATGAAAAAAATAAGTTAAAAAATGAAATAGGAGAAAATATTTGTAAAACACACATCCGGTAAAAGACTTATCTAAAGTATACAAAGAACACTTAAAAGTCAACAATAAGAAAACAACCTGATTAATAAATAACAAAAGAACATACACCTCACCAAACATGTACAGATGGCAGATAAGCATATGAAAAGATGTTCAACATCACATGTCATTAGAGAATTGCAAATTAAGATAACAATAAGATACTACTACATACCTGTTAGAATGGCCAAAATCCTAAACATTGAAAACACCAAATGCTGGTGAGGACTGGGAGCAACAGGATCTCTAATTCATTACTGGTAGGAATGCAAAATACTATAGCCACTTTGGAAGACAAGTTTGACAGTTTCTCACAAAACTAAACATTTCACTATACAATCTAATGATCATCCGCCTTGATATTTGCACAAATGAACTTATGAAACATGAACATAAGAAAACTTAGGTCCACATGAAACCTGTGCATGAATATTTAGAGCAACTTATTCATAATTGCCAAAAGTAAGACGTCCTTCAATAGGTAAATGGATAAACTGTGATACATCCAGACAATGAAATATTATTCGGTGCTAAAAAGAAATGAACTATTAAGCCATGAAAAAACATGGACAAGCCTTAAATGCTTAATTACTAAGTGCAAAAAGCCAATCTGAAAAGAGTACATATTGTATGGTTGTAACTGTGTGACATTCTGGAAAAGTCAAAGCTGTGGCGACAGTAATAAGATCAATGGTTGCCGAGAGTTAGGGGAAAGGGGAAGGAAAATAGGCAGAGCACAAAGGGTTTTTAGAGCAGTGAAAATTACATATGATACTAAAATGGGGGATACACATTCATCATCCATTTGTCTAAACCCATAGAATGTACGACACCAAGAGTGAACCCTAACGTAAATTGTGGACTTTGGGTTATGACGATCTGTTGGTGTAGGTTCATAGACTATAACTAATCTACCTCTGTGATG
Organism: Lepilemur ruficaudatus; assembly: GCA_963574885.1. Taxonomy (NCBI): domain Eukaryota; kingdom Metazoa; phylum Chordata; class Mammalia; order Primates; family Lepilemuridae; genus Lepilemur; species Lepilemur ruficaudatus. Next base: position 3,791 of record CAUYRT010044100.1, read on the forward strand.
AGGAATGTTGGTAGTGGGGGAGATTGTATGTGTGATGGGAGGAGGGTATATGGTAACTCTGTACTTTCTGCTCAATATTTCTGTGAACATAAAACTGCTCTAAAAATAAAGTCTATTTTTTAAAATGAAATATATCAATAAAAAGTATAGGTCATGTTGTTGTCGTCACACAATAATAGACAATTAGCAAGGACCAAATTCAGGGAATTAATCTTAAAAAAGTGACATGGTATATCGAAGAAGGCAAAACAAGTCAATTATTAGTAAGAAAAAGTGGGGACATTTTAAAAGATGACTCTGTATAATATATGATTTTATTTTGACTAAGTGTTTTGTTAACCCCTAAAAATTTTTAAACATAGCTGCTAGCAAATAACAAGATGAATGGATTGTAATTGCCAATAAGCAGAGCAATTGTATGGGGCAGTCAGCCAAAGGGAGGAGAAAAGTTAAAGGGCATGGATCACCCTGAGCACATAGTCATTACCTAGACCTTTAGTGTTGGCTACATATCAACACTTTGACAGATTCATCAACTACTGGGAAGTTCTTTGGGACTAATAAAATTTTTTAACAGCTAAAAACTTTACCCAGTAATGAACCTGAATTTACCCAAATTTTACCATTTTCCTGCAGAGTTATACTCACCATTTCGTATACACAGTTTTTTTGAACATATATGGATGACTATCATTTATGCTTAAGGAAATTAAGGGCTTAAATTTTAGTTTGATAGATTTATGTTAGCCATCAGAAAGAAATTCATGACCTTAATGTTTTTTTCAGGAAGTTGTAAACTACCCTCTCTGGTGATTTTTGAGACTGCTGTAAAGACTGTGTGGTTTTGGCAGTATGGCCTCTTCAGTTGTCATCTAAAATTATGCAATTCTTAATTGCGTAATTAAGAATTATGCAATCTTTGTGTATGTCTTAATCTTCCTATTTGTGCATTTTGTGCTCTCATTGTCTAAGGAGCAGACCTAAAATGTGGAGCCCTTTCCACAAAGCCCCAAAACCAACAGCGATCAGTCTTGATTAGAAATGTTCTCAATTTCCTATTTGTTGAACTTCTAAAGTTGAACCTAACAGTCTTACACATAGTCACCATAAACTGCTATTTATGGGGGCTAATGTTGAACACAAAACCCCTAGACACCCCTTGCAGGTCTCTTGAGTCTGTTATGGCATAGGAATTCAAAGGCAGCCGCTAGCATAAGGACTGCATGGGCTTTGGTCTCAATAGGACATTACTAGCTGTGTCTCCTTTGGCAAGTTATATGATTTTTCTAAGCTTTGGTTTTCTCATATATATAATGAGAATAATAAAAATGCCTGTGCTGTGGTTTAAATGCATCCTGCAAAGTTCATGGGTTGGAAACTTGATCCCCAATGTGGCAATGTTGAGAGGTCGAGCCTAATAAGAAGTATTTGGATTATGGGGGTACCACCCTCATAAATGGATTAATGCCATTATTCCAGGAGTGGGTTCATTATCATGGGAGTAGTTTCCTTGTGTAATACAAGGCTGAGTTCAGCCCCTCTCCCTTCCCCTCTCTTTGCCCTTCTGCCATGGACAATGAAGCCAGAAGGCCCTTACCAGAAATGGCCCCTCAATCTTGGACTTTCCAGCCTCCAGAACCATGAGCCAATATATTTCTGTTCAGTATAAATCACCCAGTCTGTGGTATTCTATGATAGTAGCACAAAACTAAGACAGCCTACTTCATTGAGTTATTGTGGGCTTAAATGAGATAATGCATATATGCATGCTAAAGCCCTTAGCTTAGTGTCTGATACATAAGGAGCACTTGATTAATGTTAGTTATTAATATTTCCTTCTTCTATCTCCTGCCATCAGGCCCATTCTCTGTCTCTAGCAAGTTCAATATCTTAGTCTCTGCCTGCCCCAATAGCAAATATTCTGGTAGTCTGACTTGTATCTGCACTGCAAAATTTGCTTTCATTGGCTTCCTGAGTTTCACTTAGTTAATTAGTAAAAACACTTATTTTCAATGTTCTTGTTTTCCCCATAACATTAAGGAATTCTTTGTAAAATTCATAGTAATGTTCCTAAAATTTATATTAATGGAAATAATAAAGTAAATAGAGTTAAGTTATAATTCACATGGTTAAACATCTCTCACTATTGTAGCATATTCTGGCAAAAAAGTAAACAAAATTTTCATAAAAACTAGATCTTTCATAGAATTTCTATTTATAACTTCAGTTCTGATGAAAAAGCCTAATCTTTTCATGTGTGATTCCAAAGCTTTACTAATAAGAAATATTTTGTTTTGAATAGAGAAGTACCCATCAGTGAAAGATATCAGTTAATTTCTATAGCTGCAGCCTTATTGTTTCAAAAAAATACAAAACAAAATTAGTTTTTATGGGCATCATTGAGTATAGAGGTTTTAGAACACATTTAATCAAAATAAAATGCATTTTTACTCCTTTTGTGTCAGTACCACAAAATGAGTATGAATGCTTTGTTTCACACTGTCTTTCTATAGTTAGAGCTTTTTATCATTTGAGATCAAAGTCAATTTTTCAAATAAGTAAAACAAATTTCAATATCCCCATGTGGCTCTCTCTTATTTTCTCCATTCCTTCTTTAAAGGGGATTTATAATTATTTATTTCCAATAAAAAAAGCTAATAATGCAATTTTAAATGAGGCTCAAAGATTCAAAGGAAATTTTGGACATAATTGTTAGGGTGTGAATCCATGCACAGGGAAGAAAGAATTCTCAGACAGTGATTAGGATATACAGAAGTAAAAGTTTATTCATTTTCCTGAGAAAGAAAGAGAAAGAGAGAAAGAAAGAATGGCCAGGACACACAGAGGGAGGAAAGAAATGTTGGGCCATGAGGAAAGTTGCTTGTTTCTTTTAAAGCATAAAAATGCCTCCTTTTTTCTTCTGTGTTTCGGAGACTGATAACAAAAGCAGTTGCGAAGCGGCTGTGTTGGCTTTTCCTGTTTCTCAGGTAGCAGAGTGATAGTAGAAATTAGTTTCTTCTTTCTTCTTGATAGTAGAAGACATCTGGTACTGTCTCTTCTTAAGGAAGCAGGGGGAGCTCTCAGTCCTACTGTCCGCCCAGGAACTTCTTCAAGGCTGAGAAAGAACTCAGATAAGTTAGGCCACATGTGTTTTAATTAAACAAAGGGTAGTTGTGTTGTAAATTTATTTCTCTTACTTTCTGTTTGATGGCTTATTTTCCTCTGTCAGATAGGTTATCAGTAAGACCACCTTTTAATAATTACAAAAAGTTATCTAAAACTGACTTCAGACACCTTAGTGAAGACACAATTCAGGCAAGAGAAAGCACTTTCTGACTACTACATGCCAGGCATCACAGTGAGCCCCAAGGATAGGGAGCAGAATAGCATGGTTCTTAGTTGCAAGTGCTCATTCTGCAGGAAGGGAGGCAGAGGGCAGCCACTTGAGTAAGTAAGTGTGCGACAGGGTTATAGAGCAATAATGGAGGTATTTCTAAAGTACTACTGGAGTTCAGAGAAATTGCTAATTCTAGTTAACCTCTCTAACCGTTTCTTCATTTCTATAATGGAGACTAATATTAGTCCTTTCTCACAGGGTCATTAAAAAGATTAAATGAAATAATAAATGTGAAGTGTGTAGCACAATGTCTGACATATGGGAAGTGCTCAATACATATAGCTGCTGTCACCTTTTTTTAGTATTGCTACAATTATTATTAGGAGAAGTCAGGAAGACTTCACAGAACAGGCAACGTTAGAACTGGGTCTTCAGGAATAGGGAATAAGAATAAGAAGCACATTCGAGGCAGAGATACAGATTCAGAGAAACGCATGCCTGAACTTTGAGGAAGAATGAATGACCCACATAACTAGAACACAGAGCATGGGCCTGAGTGATGGGAAATGGTGCTAGTCTGTGAAGAACCATGTACTTAACTCTGTGCCAGAGTACTGAATTTCGTCCTGTGGACAGTGCACAGCCATAAAAGTTTTCAAGCAGCAAGGAAACATGATCAAATTTATGTTTTAAGAAGACAGCAGTAAAGAGACTAGAGATAGTTAGGCTATGATAATGGTTTATGTGAGAAAAGTAATAATAGCTAACATATAATGCTTATTATGTGTATGTGCTAATAATTTAGCATATATTCATGTGTATTAATTCTTATAACAGCCCTATGAGGCAGATCCTATTATTATCTTCATTTTACAGTTTAGCAAACTGAGGTTATACAGATGGTAAATAATTTGCTTCAAGTTCCACACCTAGTAAGTGTTGAAGCTAGGATTCAAACCCAAGCAGTCTTACTCCTGAATCTATGTATTTAACAAATAACCTTCACTGCTTCTCAAGTAATAAGAGTCAGGCTACAGAAAAAACAGTAAGAATGGAAAGGGAAATTATATTAAGTGGACATAGAATCCTCTCCATCTCAGCTTTCTTTCCTTGACAATAAGAATGGAAATTGCCTTCTGCTCTAGGGAGAACATCTTCCATATGGGGGTTTTATCTTCTACTTTCAGAAAGAAAAAGGAGAGGGTCAGAGTCTCCTTCTTCCAGCCACTGTTTTTTGTTTGTTTGTTTGTTTTGTTTCATTTTTTGTTTAATGCCTGTAGCTCAAAATAATCCTTATGCTAAAGTGGCATATTTTGGGGTGGTGCCACCTCTCATTGCCCCCCTTTGAAACATCCCCAAGAAGTTTCATAGTCCAGAAGCTGAGTTGGTAGTTTTCTCCAGCTTATCAAACCAATCTCTTAGTCCTGAGAACAGATCAGTTCAGTTAAACAGTTGTGTCTCATTTTAGGAGATGATGTTGCAGGTAGGTTCCTACCAAAGTTAGGTCTCTATATGGTTTGAGCAATCAGGTATTTAGTAAGAGACATTACTATACAAACTAAGGAAAAACAAAGGCTAATAGTTGGAGCAAATTATAAATTCAGTTTCTGAGTCCAGAGAGTAGCCAGTCAAGATTTCTAGACGTTGGGCTCAAAGCATCTTTTGCTGTTTGAATGTCTCTGATGATGTCATCAGGTGTTCTGATGAACTTTCTGAGTGGCTCACACAGCAGCAGGCTTGACGGTTGTTGATACATGAGCTATTGTGATGATTTCTATGAAGTTTATATCAATTCATCTATCTTCAGCTTGCAGGACTTTCGGGAAAGAGCAGTTTTAGGTTTTAGTGATTCTAAGTCTTAAAGCAAGAGAAAATTGGAAATGTTATTTTGGAGAAAATTGGAAAATGTTATTTTCCTCCGTAGCCAGCTCTTGGAGGAAACTAGAATTCACAATGCAGTCCAGTGTGTAGGAAGATAACAAAGCCTCAGACAATGAATAGGGCTAGAATTGAATAACTAGTTTTTTATAGTGCAGTTTTTCTCTCTATAGTCACCCTCATTTTTACCAATAATAATTACAGTAAGATTAATTTGTTTGTAAAATAAGTATAGTCTCCTTAAATTTGGCCTGATTATTTATATAAGTGAAACAAGAATAGTGTTTGGTCGTATATACTCTGTTTAAGTCTGCTTGGCCAGAACTTTTAATAAGGAATCTCAGATTAGACTTTTAAACACCTCTCTAGACTGGGAAGCCAAACCAGGGACCCACCATCAGACTTCACCTGTAATATCTATAAATTTAGGTGAATTTCTGTCTTCTCAAAGTTCCCAAAATATTCTGAGTTTCCTGGGCCTACCAAGAAGTGACATTCCTTACTCACCTGTAAGGCTAGGATTCCTTTAAGCCAGGTCCGGGGCTGGTTTTTTCTAAAGGGCCTTATTGGCTCCAGAAAGTCAACCTTAGTTCATTAAAACTGGTCATTATCTGATTGAGTGCACATCATTCTTAAATATGACTTTCCAGTCAAAATGTTGGTAATATAACCAATGTTTTTAATTATGTACTCTCACAAAGAGAGCAGATTCTTACTGAACTTATAGAAATAACTATACTGCCATGAAAATAAGAATATTCAATATGAGTTTTTGAATTTTGGAGGGATCAGGTAGGGAGAAAAAATTGTTTCAAATATTTCCAAAGTATATTTTACCAGATTGCTATAAGCTATGGATAGTTTAAATAAAAAGAGAAAAAGGATTCTTTAAATCTGGAAAACAAAACATGAAAGAATCAGAAATGATTAAACAAAGTCATAAACATTATAATCATCCTCATCAGTTTATTTACTCTCATGTAATTAAGTCTTGTTCTGCTTGATCTTCTTTTAGAAGTTTTATGAATCAATGAGTTTCTCCATTAGAGTTTTAGAAATTCTTACCCAGCTTGATGGTATGATCTTAAAGTTATCAGAAACCTATTCTTGCCAGAGTCTTCTTCATGAATCTTTGAGAAGATAAAGCAATTTTGTCTGTAGTTGATTTCAGGAAAACCCATCAAAGTAAAATAATAATTATGTGAGAATGACAAAAGATTTAAAATGGTCAAACATCTGATGAGAGTTGATTATTATACAGTTGACAAAGAAATTTGGTTATTTCTGTGACATACAACATTTTAAAATCTGAGATGGAATAGCGTCATTTCTTATTTGACAATGTTTCCCATGTGATTTAGCATATGGAATAAGACTAATTAGTTTAACATCTTTCTTTTATAAGAATAGAAAACAAATCTTTTGATATTTTCCAGGGGCCCTCTGAGAAATCCCAAAGCTATTTTGAGGTCAAAAATATTTATTTAGAATTTGATTTGGGGAATTTTTGTCAAAAATATCAAAAGGTTTAAAATTCTTGATTAAATAGGATCACAGGTCACTGTGAAACAATACTCAGTTATCTATTTATCCAAAGTAGTGACGATTTCAAAGACAAATACTGGAAGTTACATGATTGTGGGGAAAAAAAAAAATTAGCTCTTTTAATATCTTTTAATATTCAACAAACAACCCCATTAATAATGGACCAATGACACAAACAGGCATTTTTCTTTTCTTTTTTTTTTTTAAAAAGAAAACTACAAAGCATTTACAGTACAATGTTTACAGTCACAATTTGTAGTGAGCTGATTTCCCAAAATATATTACCACTCAAGTTGACTTATCTTGTTACATTCAAAAACCTACTCTGTCAAAGTAGTCCAGAGAGTACAT
>CAUYRT010044102.1:0-24857 GCA_963574885.1 Lepilemur ruficaudatus
CTATGTATGTACTCTCTGGACTACTTTGACAGAGTAGGTTTTTGAATGTAACAAGATAAGTCAACTTGAGTGGTAATATATTTTGGGAAATCAGCTCACTACAAATTGTGACTGTAAGCATTGTACTGTAAATGCTTTGTAGTTTTCCTCCAATAAAAAAAAAAAAGAAAAAGAAAAAAAAAAGAAAACCAAGAAATAAAGCACTGTATATTTAAAACTGGAAAACTTTAGCTCTTTGTCATAATAAATCTCAGCTAAAGTAAATATAAATTTATATTTGTATATGTACATATGAATGTATAGACATATATATATATAAAACAAAATGTCATCCTATACACATGAATGTGTTTGAGGAATTGTTGGCTAATTTATCATTTGTGGTTAATTGATTGGAATCCCAAAAAGGAAGTAGACCCCCAACTCTGTCATGCCTGTTACATTGTCCTATTATATCCCCCTGAGTGCTAATTGTGTGAGAGTCAGATTTGCTCCACATCTAGCCATACAACTGGAAGGATTTAGCAAAACCACATTTGCCCTTATCTTTGTATTGGCCACATGGAACAGCTTTATTAATAGTAACTAGCTTTAAAGTGCAGTTGAGCCATTGGAAATAAAATAATAATGGTATAAGTTATAAATGAGAATCCTTAAAGCTAATATAATCCATAAAACTAATATTAATAACTTCATGTTTAATAATTATCTGATATCACCATAAATATGGTGGGTTTTAGTCTATGTCTACATTAATTGAAACAGGCCAAGAAAGTGAAATATATTAGTTTGTGGTGAAAGTATCAGAAAAATTTTAATAATGAAAATACCACCCTGACATTATAAATTACATGTGAAATGTTTTGTAGTACTGTTGTACATTGATTTCAGCTGAATCATTAATGTGCCATGTATGTATATGAAAGTTGCATCAAAATTTATCTAAAATTTAGAAGGAAGTTCAGTTTTTCTTTCTCTATGATATATATCTGCTATTTCTGAGGGTATAATGATAGTAATTAATGATTAAAAAATTATTTACACAAACAAATCTAATCCAGTTAAAAAGATATTTTTATTTATTTTAGGAAATTGTACTATAAAAATATAAATATTTACAGCATGCCAGATTTCAGACATCTTTAATCATAATTTGAATCATTATCATTTTCCCAACTCTCTTTACATTTTTCTTATATTTTCAAACAACATTGCAAATTCAATTAAATACAACTCAAGAGTTTATGCTCAGTGTGCTACCTGGAAAGGCTATTACGGCAAAACCTGATGTCTGCTTAGCTTATAGGGACATATCTGTCTATCACACTAGCGTTCTGTCCTAAGTAGAGTTGCATGTTGTTTGGCTACATTTAGGTAGCATGATACACTGCATTGAATTAGACAAAGTAAAATACTTCGCAAGATAATTGCTTTCAGATCTGACAAGCTCTTGGCACTCTTGGTTGTTTTTAATCTAATTTACTCGAATTTTGCTAGTACAAAATCCATCGCCTTTCAATTGTCTGAATACATATAAGCTTATAAGCATTAGCAGTTGGGGCAAATATATATTGATTATTTGAAAAATAAGACTACTAACAATAGGTGGCAAAGTACCTGAAATAAGATGAGAAACATAGCGTAAATTAATATAATCAGCCCTCTAAATCAGAGGGTTCTGAATCCACAGATTTGACCAACTACAGACAGAACATATTTGAAAGAAAAAAATAAAAAAGAAATAATAATCATAAAAAAATTTTAGAAAACCAATACAGTATACCAATTATTTACATAGCATTTATATTTTATTAGGTATTGTATGTTATCTGGAGATGATTTAAAGTACATGAGAGGATGTGTGTGCATAGGTTATATGTAAATACTATGTGATTTTATATAAGGTACTTGAGAACTTTGGATTTTGGTGTCTTGGAAGATCCTAGAACCAATCCCTTGTGGACACTGAGTGATGACTGTATTTGAGATCAATGCCAAGATGTAGCTGACAAATTTGAAGGGAAAAAGTCAGTGGCTATTAGGAAGTCATAGCAGGAATGCAATTATATGTAAAGAAAGTGAGAAATGAGATCATGAATAGTGTTAAAGTAAATTAAAATGGAAACCAAGCCTGAAGAAGCCCTGAGCAGACAAAGCCCGTTAGGCATCATAAGTAACCTAAACCTTGCTTGATTTGCAAACATTAGGGAAATTTAACTTGAAATATTACATGCTATTATTAAAGAAAAACAAAACTTAAGCTCAACCAACCAGAAATACCCAGCTAACTTATAATTATGAAACTGGAACTTTCTAGTAGGAAAGATCAAATAGGGCAACTTTATAACTTAAATCAATCAAATAGTTTCTTTGCTTTACTTCTATGTTCATTCTATAAAAGCTTCATGATTGTGTTTTTCAGGGGAGTTTCCAAACCACTTATGGTTTGGAGCAGCCTGATTCATGAACCACTCACTATATGCTCAAATAAACTCTTTAAACAATTTATTGTGCTCAGTTTATTTTTTTAACAATTGTAATTTCACCTATATCCCTTTGGAGGATAAAATGTTCTACTGAATATCTTATACTCAGAATGAATGATTGAAGGCATCACAGTTCCTGGCTAGTTCAGACCATTTCCTCTGGGTCATTGTTCCTCCGCAGTGATTAAGGAAGGGCCAGTGCAGCTTTATACCACATGACCTTTTCTTTGGCCATATCTGCTTGGATCAGTGTGGACACATAAATCAAGAACAGCTCAGTCTTAGGTAAGCGAGAACAATCTGATTCTCTCTCAGGAAATTACATGCAGATATTCAGTCTATAGGTGGGAGCCCATACATGGAATTTGAAACAAAGTACAGGAGCTAAAGTGATCATATTTGACCATGTGTAAGGTGATGCATAGAAAAAAAAATTCTTCATAGGGAATCAACGGATTGAATACACATAGATAGTAGCTCTGGCCTGCAAAATATATGAAAAGAGTGGCTACTTAATTATTTACATATCCAGTATCCCTATAGAACACGCTATATGGTTTTATGCCCTCAATAAGGATTTAAACATTTTTTTTGGCTTGAAATCATGGATTCTCCACTGGGGTAGTGTATTTTCTATTCATTTCCTGGAAAGTTTAGGCTTAAGAAATGTGTGTACATTTTTAGGGAGAGAGATAATTTACAGATATTTTAAATATGATTTACTATAAATTTTACTATGCTTTTACTATGTATGTATATATACATACAGGTATCCATCAATCTGTGTAATTACAATGTTATATTTTACTAGTGCATTTTATTCACTCTTTAAATCCTATACCACCTACTGTTTGTGATTCTTTTTAAAGTCTCAGTTTAGTGTCTTCACTTTTGTGGTGCTTTCTGAGTCTGTCACATGTATGCACTTGGTGTTCATACATAGAATTAGGGGATTCTCTTCTCTGGGTATTTACCTCACCGAAATTTCTCACACTTCTTATCTTATTTCCTACATCCAAGAAGATTTAGGAGTTTCTATCATAGTTTAAATTTCCCATATTCCTTCATGTCTTTGACTTGCCCTCTGGGAAATCACTGATCTAAGTTTTGACTCCCCTTAAAAATCTGCCTTTTTTGTTTATACTGCAGAATTCTCAAGAAGTTGCCTTTTTAAAAATATTACTAAAATTTCCATTTTTACCCCAAATCTCTAGCTGTTGTCACAGTGAGAGTCTGTATATAAGGAAGTAAGACTGCTGTACCAAATGCAGAAATATGCTTCATTTATCTTTAGAATCATACTGGTGTGCTTAGTTTTATGGTATATTTCTAGAAGTTAAATAACTGGGTTATTTAGCACATACTTTTAAAATTCTTGCCCTGCAAGAATATTGCATAGTTTTGTACTTCTTCCAACACTTTACCGAATTTCATTAATTCTGGATATTAGCAAACTTTATTGTTTTTGTCACCTTAAAGGAAGAAAACCCGTAGCTTATCATGGCTTTATGGTCTATTGCGTGATTACAAATGACACTGTTGGTCAGTTATTTGTATTACTTTTTAGCAAATTGATCATATATTTATGTAATTCTGTTCTTTGTAATTTTTGTAAATCTCAGGCAGAGAGTTTAGTTAGAAATATTTGTCAATCCATGGAAAATTATCAGCAATGTTGTGTACTAATCCCCTCTCATGCTTTACTGTTTAGTATTCCTATTTTACTGTTTTTTTTTCTTTCTGGTTCTCTGCTATCATTTCCATACTTGATTCTTTGGGGACCCTGCTCTAATGTTTGGTATATGTAGTTATGTTTAGGTATTTTGTTAGGACATATGCAATGTAGTTTTGATTAAATATATATTTAAATTTACATAAATACATAAGTGGTGTTGTGCTATAACTTTCATTGTGTTTCCAATGTTTTGAGTCAACATACTTTTAGAATAGATCTATATTGCTCTGTGTGCATTTAGTTTGCTGCATCTGGCTGCTGTACCATATTTTACTGTAAGACCTACCATATTTTACTGATGAAATATACTAGTAATGGACACCTAAGTTATTTCTCTCCCTATTACCTGTGTGCTGATGCATCTCACTTATCCAATTACTGACAAATTGTTTTCCAAAATAGTTTAAATTCATAATCTGGCATAATAAAATAACTTTTCTAATTAATTTACATGATTTTGTTTTTCCCTCACCCATGACAATGTAAGTCTTATGAGAACAAAAATCATTCCTGTCTTGTTCATTTTTGTTTCAATAGTACTAATCCCATAATGTCAGATATATAGAAGAGAGTCAATAAGTACTTGCAGAAAGAAAAAAATAAGTGCAATTTTCTTGCTATAATTCTATGTAATATTTGTTGTTGTTCTTTAAAACTTGTTTAGATCTTGTCCTCTAAAAGCATGAACTTAATGTTGAAATATATTATACTAGAAGTTCCAGGTTGAGAAATGTTCTGAAATACATGTATTTCCATTTAGAACCCATTTCTTTTTTGTAAAGAAATTTGCTTTACAAAAAAGTAAGATTTACTAGAATATGACTATGGGAATCTATTTTAAAAGTACTCACTATAGAGTTATTTAATATGTTCTCCTAATTAGCATAAGAGAGTGTTAAAAACAGATAATTAAATTTTTGTAGATTGGCTGGAGACCAAAGGAACTTAATAAGAAATTGTTAGCAGCTGTTACTGTAGATTATTAGTAAGAAATAAAGATAAATGTCTGTGGATATATAAGTTAACATATAAAATAATTTTATTTACCAAAAATAGTTTGCTGTACTTACTAATCAGAAACATGTCTAGGAAAGAGTTCAAGAAGTCTTTTCATTTTATAGTATTACAAAGATGAGTTGGTTATCTATCTATCTGGCACATCTGTGGGTTATCTCCAGGAGATGCCAACAATAATGCAGACTGCTGACATCAGTGTGGTTAATCTGAATGAGCACAGGTTGTTTTTACTATAAGAGAAGTTTCCTTTGAAAGTTGCTCCAAGACACAGACTTTTTTTCTATAAAAATATAAATAATGAGTCTAATTTTATATTTTATAGAGAGCATAACTTTCTGTTATATATGTTGTCATAATCTAAGAAAGGCCTCAAGTAAAACTAATGTGGCATAGAAGGCAATGTTATAGAGAGTTACTTAGTTCACTTCTTGCTTTGTAGAAAGGTGCATTGTGAAAAGGTAATATTGCCTTAAGACAGGTTATAATTTCAGTTGCTTCTATTAATTAAAAATAAAATTAATAAAAAATATCATTTGCATTGTGTAGCATGAGAATTTTTGTTTTAGAACATATGAATTATTGGACATATTATTCCTGAGTTTCTAAAATCATCCATTTATTCTTCTGATATATAGATTAGAAACATTACCTCCCCACAAATTGTAACTGATTTTTAAACTACTTTTACAGGATATTATTATAGACTGCCTTTTCCAATTGTAAATAGTATTATCATAGAAAAAAAGGTGCTATGTATAAAGAAAATTTATGGAGATAGCATATTATAATTAATAGAACAATTGATCCAAATGGAAGAATACATTTATTAGAGTCAGAGGTAGATGATTGGTAGTAGAGCAAGCTTGACATTGGAAGTTTATTACTGTCTTATCTAGATTTTTACCTGTATAGTCTGAGTTTAATAACAAATCTAGACGTCACTTAACCAAGAACATCTGTCAAATGATACTGAAGAAAGAAGGCTCTCATCAATGACAGCCTGGCTTTAGTGTCTAGGTACTTCATTCACCAAGAGTCCTGAAAATATAATATGTACTGATCTTCACACTGCTCTATTTTTAATCTCACAGAATATAGAATTTCTATAGTGTGTGTGAATCTAAATGTATGTGGGTAGTCTTCATGCTGATATATATGAATATATATATATATAAGTGTAATTTAAATTATATCAACACAATTTTTATTAAAGATGATTTGTAAGGTTTCCTTGCAGTATAGGCACCTAATTGTAGCTGACAGTCATAGAAGAAAAGAAAAAATGGAATTCTTAAATTTTGTTTCTTTGAACTTTCATTGCTAATATTTGCTTTTAGAAATAGATTCTGCCTTGATTATTGACGAAGAGTTAATAGCTGTTATTTGTAATTCTTATATATGTTTGAATCCCCTAAAATTTGTATTTCACTCCTAGATATTTCATTTTTCACATACATAGATATATTTATTCACTGGCAAACTTTATAAAAGTCTTACATGAGTAACTTTAATTCTGAGAATGTCCAGAGTCACATGTAATGGTTTAGAACTATTTTTCTGGCATAAAAATTTACCATGATTTTTTTAATAATCCTTTCATGGATATTTTTTATCACAAAGATTAAAAGAAATCTTCTTCATGAATGGATTCTGACATAGAAATATACATTTAGCGGAGGTAGGGTATTTAGATGGTTTTGCTGTAACAAGAAATTTGAAGTTTTTCTGACGAGAGGTATGTTCCATATAGTTAGGCAAAAATAATCTAATCTCTACTTCATAATTTAGTAATAAATTTAACTGCTAATATTCTATGATACTATAATTTATTTAAAAACATTGCACCCTTCTAGGAAATACCAAGATACTTTTCAATTCTTAATCAGGATTGATTTTGGTTGAATTAAATTCTATTGCAAGGTTGAAACAAAATTTTAAATAAAAGAACGAGGTTCTTATTTTTTATATTTATTATGTTAATGTAGATGAGTGGTATTAATGGAGTTTTTGGTACACTTGCAATTAGGTTTTAGTCATATGGATTCATTTAACTTGCTTTCCTAATAAATCCTATAATTGGAATATTTTCTCCTTAGGGTGTAGTCATTATATTAAACTTCCTTCAAGATGAATGAATCTCATAATTAACTGAATCAAATAATCATCTCAGAAATGAATACATTAAAATGAAATGTATTAATACTTAGATAATTAAGATGAAAATATGTACATCTCATAAGTTGGTGCTAAATACAGATATGTATTTACATACTGTATAACAGTCTAGTGGCACATTTATTTCTTGGATCTCAAGTAAGTGAGGGAAAAGTTCACCTTCTTGCCTTTTTGATATTCTCTGCAGACTTGCCTAGAAATATATACTACTTGCTATTTCAGATCATCGAGAAAAAGAAACTCAAATTTCAAGAGTCAATAATGAGAATTTTCTTCTAATGTAAGAAGAAATATCGTAGAGATTTTCAAGTCTTGATTTTTTACGCAGACTTTTTAAATTTGCTAACTAAATTCTCTCTGTATCTAATGTAATGCTGAATTTTATAGATTGTTTAACAGTTGCTTAGGGAATTAAGTGGGAAATCTAAATGTATTTTGGTGTATTTGGTTCAATTTATTTATTTACATTTTTATTTATTTATTTTTAATTTAATTTAATTCTTTATTTCAGCATATTACAGGGGTACAAATGTTTGAATTATATATATTGCTTTTGCCCCAACTGAGTCAGAGCTTCAAGTATGTCCATTCCCCAGGCGGTGTACACTGCACCCATTAGATGTGTATATACCCATCCTCTCCTCCCCCTCCTATCTGCCTGACGACACCTGATGAATGTTACTACTATATGTGCACTTAAGTGTTGATCAGTTAACACCAATTTGATGCTGAGTACATGTGGTGCTTGTTTTTCATTCCTCTGAGACATAACTTTGTAGAATGGGCTCCAGTTCTATCCAGGATAATACAAGAGGTGCTAGATCAACATTGTTTTTTTGTGGCTGAGTAGTAAATACTCCATGGTGTATGTATACTACATTTTATTAATCCACTGATGTATTGATGGGCACTTGGGTTGTTTTCACATCTTTGCAGTTGTGAACTGTGCTGCTAAAAAACATTCTGGTGCTGACTCCCCAGGACCCAAGTGACGAGGGTGATATATTTGGGGAAATCAGCTCACTACAAATTGTGACTGTAAACATTGTACTGTAAATGCTTTGTAGTTTTCCCCCAATTAAAAAAAAAATGGTCTAAAAAAAAAAAAATTCTGGTGCAGATGTCTTTTTTATAGAATGTCTTTTGTTCCTTAGGGTAGGTGTCCAGTAATGAGATTGCTGGATCAAATGGCAATTCTACTTGTAGCTCTTTGAGGTATCTTCACATTGCTTTCCACAGAGTTTGCACTAGTTTGCAGTCCCACCAGCAGTGTATGAGTGTTCCTATCTCTCCACATCCATGCCAATGTTTATTGTTGTGGACTTTTTGATAAAGGCCATTCTCATTGGAGATAAGTGATATCTCATTGTGGTTTTGATTTGCATTGCCCTGATGATTGGAGGTGATGAGCATTTTTTCATATGCTTGTTGGCCATTATTCTATCTTCTTTTGAAAGGTTTCTGTTCATGTCCTTTGCCTACTTTTTGATAGGGTTGTTGTGACTTTTTCTTGCTGATTTCCTAAATTCTAAATAGATTCTAGTTATCAGCCCTTCATTGGATGTGTAGCATGTGAATATTTTCTTCCATTCTGTAGATCATCCATTTGCCCTTGTGATAGGTTAACTAAGTTAATATGAGTATTCTAATATAAATTGTTGTCATATTTCAAATATATCTACTGCATTAACAAAATGCAGTAGCTCACTTCAATTAATCATCAATATTCACCATATGATAAGATATGGTAAGATTCATTCATGTTTTACTGTGTCTTTTTTTTTCTTTATTGAAGTATATTTTACATATCCTGCCTTTACTCCATTTTAAGTGTACAATTAAATGATTTTCAGTGAATTTACCGAGGTGTATAGTTAATTAAATCTGTCTTAAACAGCAAAGCAGGCAAGTAAACCAGTGCTGAAGTCAAATTAAGGAGCACTTTTTACTAGATAAGGTAAAGTAATGTGTGTCAGGGTTTGCTGATGTATAATGCTGATGACATCCTCTGAGCAGTGGACCAGGGACAGGCAGCACTGAATTTCAGAAAGCTGTATGTCAAGCAGCGATTAAAATTAGTGGCTGCCATTTCCAGACAGAGAAATCAATACCGATGAAAGTAAGGTTTGCCTCCCAGGGACAAAGACAATGGTTCAGGCCACTGCAGAGATGTCCTCGCAGAGGAGTGCATGGACTGCAAAGGCCCATGAGCGGCATCTGACGTGCTCTTTGTGACGCTCACGCCCCAGAGGCAGTTTTTGAAGGTCTCAACAAACAGAGACACCCAGAGAATAGGGGTCAGGGAATTTAAAAGGACTACAGTCACATCGCTTCTCAGTTTTAATCCTTTCATTCGTTTTCATTTTCTCCCAGAAACCTGTGTGTTTCTGTTTGCCAGATGGAGCAGCCAAAAATAATTGAAAACACCAGGAATAGCATTACTTTCTGAATTAAAAATGAGTAAAGCTTTATTGCCCTACAAAAACAAAGTATTGAAGAGTATAATAATGTGTATTGGTAGCCCTGAGAAAGACAGGCAAAAGTTTATGTGATTAAGAAAATGTGCCCAGAGGTCTTGAAGAGTATTATTCTTTAAAATTGAAGTTTTTATTGAGATAATTGTAGATTTATGTGCAGTTGTAAAAAATAATACATAAATATCCCGTGAACCGTTAGCCCCATTTCCCCCGATGGCAACATCCTGTGAAATATCACATAATATCACTATCAAGTTATTCTCATTGATACAATTCAGCAATCTCGGTTATCTTATTCGGATTTCTTCAATTTTACGTGTGTGTGTGTGTGTGTGTATTTAGTTATATACAATTTTATCACGTGTAAATTTCGGTATCTGCATTGTAGTCAAGATGCTAGGCAGTGGAATCATTATGAGGTTCTGTTATTTGCCTTTAACAAACTCTCTCCCCATCATCCCTAGCCTGTGACAATCAGTGATATAGTCTACATTTCTAACATTTTGCCACCTTAAAAATGTTACATAAATGGAATCATTAAGTATGTACCATTCGGGGGTTGGCATTTTCACTTGGTATAATTCCCTGGATATGCATCCAAGTTGTTGCATATATCAGCAATTTGCTCCTTCACACTGCTGAGTAGAATTCCATCATTTGTACGTAGCACAGTTTAATTATTTACCGACTTAAGGACACCTGGGCTGGCTACAGGTTTTGCCTACTACAAACAAAGCTGATATGGACATTCATGTGTATTTTTTATGTACACATGTATTTTAATTTTTCTGAGATAAATTTTCAAGAGTTGCATGTTTAGTTTTATGAGAAACTGCCAAATGGTTATCCGGAATGGCTGTGCCGTTTTGCATTCCTACCAGCAATGTGTGAGTGATCAAATTTACCTGTGTTCTTCCCTAAATTAGATGTGATCACTAGTCTATATTTTAGTCTTTCTGATGCTGTGTGTGGTGCTATCTCATTGTGATTATAATTTTTATTTCCCTAGTGGCTAATAATTCTGTGCGTTATTTCATTTGCTTATTTGGCACCTGCATATCTTTTTTGATGAAGTTCTTTTATGCCTTTTGCTCCTTTTCTAATTGTATTTTTTTACTGCATACTTGAGAGTTCTTTATACATCTACATACCAGTCCTTTGTCGTATAAGTAATTTGCAGACATTTCCTCCCAGTATGAGGCTTGTCTTTTTTTCTCCCACTCTGCTTGTCTGCAGCTTATTCTCTTAACAGCATCTTACACAAACATTTTGTGATTAAAAACAAAGTTCTCAATCTTGATGAAGTCCAATTCATTAATGATTTTTACAGATTGTGCTTTTGAGTACAAAATGTAAGAACTTTTTGCCTAGCCCTAAATCCTAAATATTTCCTTCTCTTTTCCTAAAAGCTTTGTAGTTTTACATATCAGCTCATGACCCAATTTGAGTTCATTTTTTCTTCTTTTTCAGTAATAGTAACAGGATAGGAATAACGCAACCTCCAAGTAGTGATTTAGCAGTTTTACAGAAAGCTAAAGATGAAACAATTCCAAAACAGAAGTGAGGAGGGGAATCACCAAATGCAATCTTCTACCTAGATGTGGAGGATAAACCAGATTAGCAAGCACATGGCAATTTATCATCAGGGCTTGTTTGATAATCTCTGCAAACCTGTAAATAAATCCCAGAAATATGAAAGAAATTCTAAAGAAGCATGAGGCTGTTCCTTATTTAACAAATAGAATATTATCTTTTTCCATGTCCCTTGAAAGGAATAACGTATAATTTAAGGTCCTCCATTCCTCGAATCAATGTTTCCATTGTGTGCTTCCTGGACCAACAACATCAGCAGCAGCTGGAAACTTCAAAACATAAACCCTGGGCTCTACCCCAGGCCTATTGAATCAGAAATTCAGGGGAAGTTCCGGCAATTTGTGTTAACAAGTTCCCCAGCTGTTTCTGATGCCTGCTAAAGTTCAAGAACCACTGCCCTAAATCATGTTTATTTTCCATTTTAAGCCTTTGTAAACATTGCATAAGATAGAGATTATCATGTAACTGAACGTGATGCATTTATAATTCACACTTCCCTGGGCTTTCTGCCTTTTTAACGTACTTGGAGCTGTGAAGCAGAGGGTGAAGCTGACAACTTCCCCACCGCAGGAATGTTGGCATTGGCACAGTGACGTTCTGGGTGACTTTTCAAGCATAAAAGGATGAATGTAGCACTAAATATTTTCCCACTGTCCAGAAACAAGAGGGTTTTCCAGGACTTTTCTCAGAGGATCATCCTCTGTACTGAGAAGTGGGACAAAAAGGATATAATTTTAATCTAACACAGAGTAAATTGACACGAATTCAAAGATTGTGGTAGCCCTCTGGCTGACAGGTTTCTGATTGGAAAGTAGCTCACGGACTACTGTTTGCTATCGCGGCATTGTGTACATCCACTTGACTCCTTATTATTTATGACTTTCAATGATTTTTATCTTAATTTCCTGTCTGTTAGGAGTTTGGTGTTTCTGGGACTTTCCCTGTCTTCCTCTCAACTCCCCGATACTGTTACAATACATTTCAGTCTGTTTAAAAATTGGAAAAAATGATTTTTGCACTTGTGAGAGTAACTTAATATCCTTTTAAAATTGAGATAGAGTCCATAGAGCATCAAATTATCCTTCTAAAGTACACAATTTGGTGGATTTTATTACATTCGTAAAGTTGTGCCACCATCACCACTCTCTAATTCTAGACCTAGATGGAAAACGCGGTAGTCTCCCTCTCTTAATTCCTGGAAACTTGTTGTTTTTCCTTAAAGTCTTCATGAGGGACTTTCAGAGATTGGAGAAAATTCAGATTCAACATGACAGCAACTAGAGACCCACAGGAAGTGGCTGAGTAAATATGCAAAGCACAACAGCATCAGCTAGATAATAACTTGAGTTACACTTGGCTTGTTAATTCCAGGGGTAGCTGAGCATAGACATTTCAGTCCCGTTACACAAACTGCTTAGCAGGACTTCACTACTCTTCTGGTGTAGATCCTCAAAGATTTAGAGAAGTTGGAGAAATGATTATCTACACTTCAGAGAAAACAGAGTAAAAATGAAAAGACCCCAGACTTTCCTCTTCTGGGAAATGTTAGCTATCATAACCCCCAAGGAAAAGTTGAAGGACTATAACTTGGGCTGGCTAAATTCATACACGCAATAAAAAACATCCCAGTGTACATATCAACACCAGCTTTGGTGGGTTGGGGTAGTGTAATGTATGGGATAAAAAAGCCTCACAATAGCAGATACTGAAATAATCACTGACTATTAGACAAGAAGTCCACCAAGAAGCAAGGCGTCCTGGCAAGGGAAGTGTCCTGGGGCACACCAGTTGAGTCCGCAGGGTGAGGAACGGAGACCAGTTATCTCTCTCTTCTTCCTGCTCTCGGATTATCCCACTTCCTTCCGGAAAGCAGTGCTGTGGATCCAGGCTTCCAGCTGTTTGTATTCAGATCTGTGATCCTGCTAAGTCTCAATGACCAAATTACTGGCAGCTTTGAATCCTGCGTAAGTGACTTGGGACCGCTTCTCTGAATCCGGATGAGCTGAGCCACTTCGAGGAATCCTGCGAACATAGTTAAACTCGTGAGCATTTTCCCAATCCTGCTGCAGGCCATTTACTGCACAACACATCCAACTGGGAGACAGAGACCACGCAGAGGGGAGCTCCGTCTTGATAAAACATGGAGAAAGGGAGTTTTGATGTCAACATAAATGCATATGGAGAGATAATCCATGGCAGATCTCACTCCCTGGCCTCTGAGGCATAAGTAAGAGCAATTACTCCAATTGTTTGATCAATGCACTGACCTGCAGGGTCGCACCACGCTTCGAGGAGAGCAGGGTTTCAGAGAGACAGCCAGACACTCAGCAGCAGACCCTCATTCTGAAACCAAGCCACACCCGGCTGCTACTATTAGAGCTGCATGAGAACCGTGTGTCCTGTTCTGGGCTTCTCTTCTGCAGGGAGCAAGAAACCAGGGCCCTGCGGTTTGCACAACTCAGACACCCTGAGGCCACGCCAAGGACCTGAGTCCTTCTACCTCAGAATAGAAGAGAGTTTTAAAGGAGTTTGGACCATGACAACAGTGACTGTCATTTTCCGGATGACGGCAGGGTTAAGGAAAATATCCACTAACTGGTTTTCAAACTTGAGGGAAAGCACGAATCAGAGACACAGTCGTTTAAAATCCAGTACACACTGTTCGTAGCCAAATGTAAGAGCCAGATGCCATAAATTCCTCACAAATTCACATTTTAAGGATACAATTGATTAAAGTTCTATTTAAAGATGCATTTTAGTATGTGATTTTTGTTTCAGAAAAGGAGTCATAAAGGAGTTAATTGGCTATCCAAGAATTAGCATTAGTGTTCCATCATTTATTTCTGCATTTATTTATTTATTCACAGGTCCATCCAATAATGCGGGACTCCCTCTGTATTCTCTGTCCTGTCCTGGTTGGGGGCAGTGATGGCATCTGGCTTCAGTGCAGGGTGCTCAAGGACTAGCCAGTGGTCCTTGACTTCACCATGACTTGCAGGAAATGCAAGCAGAGCCTAAGGTTCCTGAGCTGCCGTCTGAGCCTGGGTGCTTTTTCATCCTTATTTTTCTGTTGCTTGATTTCTCTATCCCAAGTGATTGGCATATTAATTATTGACACTCTCTGACAAAAGAGAACAATGATGGATGCACATTTTTCCTCTCAATCTACAGAACCAAGATATTCAGTATATGAGCTCAGTTTTCATTTTAAAGGAAAAACGACTGGCTCAAGAAAAACATTTTTCCATAACTCTTAATTTTCAAATAATTTTTGAGCTCACAAGAAAGAAAAAACATAATTTAAATGCAATTTGGAATACAGATATGTCTTTATTAACATTTTCCAATTGTCAAATTTCAGACAAAAGAAAGTTCTATTTTGCAAATTTAAGGATTTGAGCCAAGGCAATAATAGATTTGAATATAAAAGTGTTGAGGTGTCATTATTATGTATTTTCTTCATAAATGAATATGATGAACTTAATAGGTTGAAAGATAGCTACCGAAAGTCAATGATACTGAATCATATTTTAACCTTTAGCTTTATGACAGAATAAAACATCAACTGTGATCTTATTCACATTGTTTTTGCAGTTGTCAGAGTCTATCACATAATCCTGGAAGCTTCATGCATCCCGGTGAAGTAGAAGCATCATATATAGCCTGCAGCTCCATGTGAGATATGGCTCTTTGGTCTGGGCTAACACTGACAGATTCTTAGCCTGTCTTTTTTAACATTAGACTTGGCTTTTGCAAGGCCTGTTCCCACTGCTGCAGCTACTGGAATGGCAGTTTGAAGTTTGTATAAAATCCTTTATTAGCATGAATATGTGAGGATCCCCAAAACACAGCAAGGTACAATTAACTCTCTCCACTTAGACCCTGCACTGAATCCTAGGAAACAGGAAGTGAACAGAAACATGAAGCAGAGACGAGGTGGATGGCCAGATGGAGCCAGTTTGAATACACCCCTCAAAGACGTGTTCAAAATGTCTTCTTATACCTCCAGTGCTCTTACCAGAATCATTGCTAATTGGTATAACAAAGCTTGCCAATGACATGAGAAAGAATTTTGGAAGGACAGGCTAAATTCCAGATATAGGCACAATATCACCATCAATCATGATGCTTAATTAGGTGGGACTTGCCATACATGTCAAAGGGCCTCTGGTCTTCATCCTCTGCGGAAAGTACCCTAATGGACAATCTTTTTGGCATACCAAGTGATTTGGAACGTTTATATTGTTTGTAATGGATATTTAAAGTGGAACTAAGCAGATTTTCCACAGGGCTGGTCTAAGAGTTAGGGTGTGTAGTATGAACAGTGTGGGAAAATTTCTTTTGTGCTATTTTGTGCTGTTTTGCACGTTGTTGAATTTACATTGGGGCTTTTATTTCTTAAGTTTTAAAATCCACTAAAGTTGAGGAAAGAACAAAATATTTTTGCACTCTACAACTGCTAACAATCTCAGATATTCCTTTGAATGCCTACGTAATGCTGAAGGTATGTCAGAAATTGCTATGTATTGGACATCGGAAATACGCCAATGTGCATGGATTCAGGATCCACCCAGCTCAGGATCCTCCCAGCTCAGGAATGCACCTGTGTTGGTTACTCAGTGGATGTTGAGTCTGTGTGAAACCTGCTATGGCGTCACTGTATTTTATCATTAATCATGAAAAAAAGTTATTTTGATTTTCTACAAAGGTTTAATTAACTTCACTGACAATAGATGCATTTCAAAAGAAAAGAGCCTTTTGAAAACTGAATATGTAATAGGAAACTTTATTAGATGCATCATTTTGATTTGCAACCTTATTATAAAATTTTAAAAAATTCATATTCTACATTTGGATTGTCCATATGTTTCGTTAATAAGTAGCAATAAAAATAGAATATAAAAAATGTGCAGCATCTCATCACTTTTATCTTTAATTAAACTTCTCTGGCTTGGTAAATCATACAAACTCGTTAATATTGATCCTGGCGTGTGTGTTTTTTTCCTTAGGTATTTGCTGAATTCTACTGCTTTTAATGTGCTTTCTTGTTAATTGTCAAGAACCACTCGTGTCTCTTTTCATTCTAGTTGTATTTTAAATACTCTCATGTTGTTTTATGATCATCAAAAGGTTAATTTATTGGTATTGGTAGGGAAGTTTTGTGTAGGTAAAATAGGAGAGTGTTATTTGACTTTGAAATAAAATATATGACCATTCTAGACATCTAATTCTGATCTCCACTGTTCAGTAGTCAGGGTGAGATGGAGTTGAGAATTCCACCATTCTTTGGTTGACCTTGACCTGCAGTGGGTGAGGTAAAGGTCACGTAGCCATTCTTGTAATTCAGGAAAACCGACTCCTATCATGGGCACAACCCCAAATAGAAGAGAAACAGGGTACTTTCTTTTATTCTGGATTCAAGTTTGTCAATGTATTAGTATTTTATGCATAAACAGTATATTTAATAATTATTCCGGGTAGTTCTACTTTTTGGAAATTTTCTATTTGCTTTTAAAATTATGGGGGAGTTGTGTGTGTAGAGAGAGAGAGGAATTTTTGAGTTTAGAAATTTTATTTTATATTCTGGTAATTTATATATAAATTGGCCTTACTTCATATTTAGAATCTTCACAACTTGAAGTAAGTAAGTTGCTTATCATGAATACTGTTTTTCTTTTCTTTTACCTGAACTGGAAATTCAAAAAGCTTATACAAATACCAAGGCAATTAATGTTCCCAAAGTAAATTTTTCTTGCTTAGATTTTAGCAAAAAAGCAATATGCCCATTTTGAATCGAATTTGTGCTTTAAGGAAAAGAAAAGGAGTCATGTTAAAGCACTCTAGTTGGCCCAGGAGGTTAGGGAAGGGATGCTAATTCCAGCGTTGCAAGTCATCAGTTTGATTCAGTCCAGGTGGGCAGTTTCTCAGAACATCTGCTGTCTGATCACTCCTTAGTGGTCAGCACTTGAGGAAATTCGGGTGTTCCTGGTTTAGCAGAAATCTATTATCCAAAATGCCCCCCAAATGCCTGTATGCCCTGTTCTACCTAGAAGTCTACTTCAAATGGATTATGGATCCATGAGAATCTTTTCTCCCAGGTATGGCTTCTAGGTGGTGGGCACTGCACCTGGCCAGGTGAACAAGGGCCTTACTACAGCTTATCTGATCACAGCCCTGAACCACTCTGTGGATGTGGGAGCACATTTATACATACAGCTGCGTGCCCTGCTGGAAAGTTCTGGGAAATAAATCTGTGTTTATTCATATAGCTTAACCAATCTGAGAACACATAAATATTTTTCTGTGTTTCTGTGTTCTCTTCACACAAATTCTTTCTCCTAAGGGTGTACTTTCTTTAAGGTCAAGCTCATCCAGTGAAGGAGATTATCTTGTGGTCACTGGGTGTAAGCCAAATCAAGCCTCTCTCTCAAAACGTGAGTCAGATGTTGAGACTGATGATGTTATGCATGCCTTAGGAGGGTATCAAAGGATTTATTATTCATAGTAATGATGTTTTCTGGGGAAAGCATCATTTTGCAAAGGGAACAGCTTAGCCACAGTCACTTAGCTGACATCAACAGTAAACAGTTGGGAGGTATGAATGTGAAGGGATGGTGTCGATACGGGGCTTGGCTTGAAGACATACCAGTACTTATGGAAATACTAATGTGAAAAATTCCAAAAGTTTAAATCTGTAAAAGCCAATTATTTGGCTGCAATGCACATGTGGGTGGCTGGGGGATATTCTGGAAAGGATCTGGGAAAGGGTGGTCATTTTGGTTGACTGTTTTCCTCCATGGAAGCTTGTTGAGTCTTTCTTTGCTATACTTGGTGTTCTGAAAATGCACTGTGTTATCTTTCAGTGTGGCTCTCTGTTCACCCGTTCTGCTGGGCAATCTGTGGTGCCTTTAAATCTGGAAACTCACGCCCTTCAAGTCCAATCATTTTTTTCTCAAAGTGGTTTACTGACAATTTCCTCTGTTTTCTTTGTTCATTCAGCCATCTTTCTTTTTCTTCTTTCTTCTTTTTTTTTTAAATTTCAAAATATTACGAGGGTGCAAATGATTTGATTATATAAATTGCCTTTGTACCATCCTCATCCCCCAGATAGTGTGCATGGTACCCATTAGGTAAGATTTTACACACACTCTCTGGCCTGCTTGATTTTCAATGAATGTTAGTTTCACATGTGCGCATAGGTGTTGATCGATCAGTTCCAATACAGAGGTGAGTACATGTGGTGTTTGTTTTTCTATTCTTGTGATACTTCATTTAGAAGAATGATTTCCAGCTATCCTTAATTGAAAGATTGTAATCTATTTTATTCTAATAGTATTTTTGAGATCCATTTTTGTTCGTATCTTTGGAACTGATTATTTTAAAACTACAGTATGGTATTGCACTGTGTAAATATATCTTAATTTGGTAATCCATTAATAGACATTTAGATTGCTTATCTTTTGAGTTTTTAAAAACAATGCTTCTATGAATTACCTTGTGAATGTGTTTTTGTTCACACAGATAGAATTTATGTAGTATGGAAAGTGGCCAGGGCAGAGAAAATGTACATCTAAACTTTACTAAACATTATTACTTGTTCACCTCAGTGGTTGTACCAATTTAAACTTCTATCCGCTTTTCTCTGCAAACTCATCAATGCTTGATATCGTCAGACCTTTAAAATTTTGCCAAAGTGATGAATGGGAAATTGTTCCTCGGTTGAATTTTCAGGGCCATAAGAGTAGGAGATCTTTGCATATATTAATTAAACATGAATGTTTCCTCTACCATGACTTTTCTATTCATGTAATTTGCCCATAATTCTAAGCTAAATTGAATTTCTAGATATGATAAAATGCATACCACAAAATATAAAAACAAAGCATGTGTTTCCTGAACTACACAGAAAATGCATGATTTATGTATAATAGGATTCCACAATTAATAAGGAAAAATCTGGATTTGAGGGATACATTTAAATAAAATTTATTTATAATTTCTGTATCACTCCATTATTTCAAATAAGGAGCCCTTTCCTTTTTTAAATTAAAATTGCAAATGAGCCATCAACACTAGATTACTTTGTACATATTAATCTTGTTAGCTATGTTTTTATCATTTATGGAACATTGCTGATATGTTTTCCCTGTAAGCTGATTCATTTTTTAAAGTTACAAATAAAAATATGTATTAAATATTGAAAATAGAGAGAAGAAAAGTTAACCATAATACCCAAACTAGAAATAATCAGTATTAATATTTTATAGATATTTCCCTCCTTTCTTTATGTATATTATATAAAGTTTTATATTTTATAGGTGAATATTATGTACAATTTTGCATTATTTTTCACTCAACATGACATGATGAACATTTCTTTTTAAATCATCAAACATTAGATTGCAGCACTATTTTAAATGACTACATAGAATTTTGTTAGACAAGTGAGAAACTATTTCAATAAATTGGACAGTTTCTTACTTGTCTATAAACATTTCCTATGTTTGGGTGAGCGTTATCAGAAGTATAAAATAAAGACAAAAATTATATCCTCTCTCTTTATGGAAAAATTTAACATGGTGATATTCACCAGGGATAAAAGTCCCTGGTGAATGCCTAGTATAGAGTATGTTTTCACTCCTAGTTTTTCCTGTGTTATCTATCATTTTTATTTCCCATTTTAAAATTATTACAATAATATTATGCTTCTTTTGTTAAAGATGACACCCACATGTGCATGTGTGTGCACAGACACATTTTCTATGTGGTTTGGCAGATTGATACCTCAGTAGATGGAATCAAGTTTGGTGCTACCGGAAATTAGAGACCATGGGATATTTTGGGCATTCTGTGATCAATCAGGAAAGCATTAACCTAGTTTAGGTCCCCTGCACATTTATTTTTTTTACATATTAATATTGATACTGATGTCCAGTTGCATGGGGTAGTGTCATAGTAAGTAATTCTTTGAACTTATCAGCACATGATAGGAATTTCAGATTAGCACACCTGATTTACATGATTAAAGTGTCAGCATTAATGGAACCAGGAAATTAAACATCTGCTTCCTAAGGACTTTTTGAGATGATCACTGAGAAACCCAAGTACTGTATTTTACTGAATCTAAAATATATTTTTTCCTCACATTTTAACTTTACAAATAAGAGTGGTCTTACAGTTAATTGTGGCTTAAAATATAGTTGGTGGCAGTTTTGCTTTCTCAGTGGTACATACAGTAATAGTGAAGCTCCGTTCCATTTACATGAAATTTTAAACAGGCAAAATTGACCTCTACGGGGAAAAGAAAATCTGAACAATGGCTGTCAATTTGGGTGAAGTGGGTTGATTACTGGAAGGGATATAAAGAAACTTTCTGTGATAAGAGTAATATTCTGTATTTTGATGGGGTGTGGGTTATAGTATATGCATTTGAAACGTGCACACTTAATATGCATTTCATTGTGTATAAAATTTAAGTAAAATCTGCAAATAAATGTTGAAATCTAGTCAGTGGTATTCATGCTCAAGCACTTAAAGAGTTGTGTACTTACGTGTGCAATGTACTATGAAGAGCTTCTAAAAATGGATTAAATGATAAATAGATGTACAGATTGTATAAATCAAGTAATGAAGTGATGATGGTAAAATCTAAGTGGTGGATATTGTTATTTTGGGATTCATTGTGCACTTCTTTTAATTTACTCTGTTCTTGAAAAATTTTATTATAAAACCTTGGAAAAATTAGCGCTACCCAATTCTTTATACAGATATCATGTTTCCAGCAAAACAGAAAACAGGCTGAAGCACAAGTTGCCTTAAATCAACTCACTCCACTTTAATAAGGTCACTGAATCCAATGTTTGTCATTTTATATTTTTAGTTTTTAGAGTCATAACTTTTTCTATTTCTCTTAACTGCTTGCAGCCAACAATTAAATTATGTGCTCTTAGAGATTCTGCTCTCCCAGAAGACTTCAGACCTGCAAGCTTAATTGTTTGAAAGGCACGTCTTATTGACTGGCCTGTATTTATGGGCATTGTGATTGCCGCCTGTGGGAGCCCGGCAAGAAACATCAATAACCCACCACCACGAGGCACATTTTAATGACTGCAGTTAAGAGAGCAGAGGTTCACAGAGTTTTCTCCCAGCAAGTTCCTCATTCATTTTAGGGTCTCTCCTAAGATTTGTAAACTGTGCATATGGCAAAAAGGCCACCTCCTCCTCCTCGAGTGCTGTGAAATCCCTCATGTAATGAGGTTGCTCCATATTTTACCATCTTTATTCATCTCCTGTTTTCCCAGTCTGCACGTAGTATCCATGCGCTTGGAATCAAACTAAACAAGTTTTACAAAACTGGACAGAACGAGCGGATTTTTGTGAAACATTCTTTGGAATTGAGTTGAGGAGGAAAATTCTCAAGAGGACAGCCCAGGAGACACAGGGTGGTGGGACCTCAGGCACAGGAAAGACTAAAGAATAAAAAGATTGACCTTGGAAATTGCCCTCTCTCCAATTCCTCATTAAGGAATCTGTGACTGAAGTCCCTGAGCTTCCGTCTCCGGGATGACATTCCCCTGCTCCGACATGCACAGTGGGATCAGCAGGGTTCATCTGAATTTCAGATGTTCTGGGCACTTTGTCAGGAGTGAATTTGCATGTGCCTTGAAAAGCAAGGCCTCGATAGCCTTAAGGAAGGGGATTCTACTCACAATATGACACTTGCTGCTCAGACGTGTCTGTGGATGCAATAATCACTGCAGTCTTATCTCAGTCCTGCAGAAAGGGTCGGCTGTAGGAAACAAAAACCAAGCCTAAAAAAAGAGTCTGTATTAGTCTGCCAGGGCTGCCACAACAAAGTATCATAGACTGGATAGTTTAAACAGCGGAAATTTATTTCTGCACAGTTCTAGAAGCTAGAAGTGCAAGAACAAGGTGCCAGCAGGGTTGGTTTCTTCTGAAGCCTTGCTTCTTGCCTTGTAGGTCTGACCTATTTCTGTGCCTCCACATGGTCTTTCCTCTGTGCGTGTCGGTGTCCAAATCCTCCCTTGTTATAAGATCACAAGTCACATTGGATTGGGGCCCACACCGATGACCTCATTTCAACTGGGTTACCTCAAAATGCCATCACATTCTGGGGTGCCAGGGGTCAGGACTTCAAATACGAAGGGTGTGGACACAATTCAGCCTAACAGAGTCCTCTTCCTCAAAATATCTCAGATATTGAAGACAAGAATGGATCAGTTCGATAAACTATAGCAGGCAGGGAAGAGAGGGACACTTTTGCACTTTGCAACAGACCTGCCTTCGTCCTTTATTTTGTCAGTGACGGGGAAGCAGGCTGGTCCGTGAGCGGGAGGATACAGCAGTCTCCAGGTTACGACAACCCGACGGGCAGTGTTCTGTACTTACAACAAGCTCCCCATAAGGATAATTTATAATTAAATAATTAAATTCACATTTTGGAAACTAGTTTCTTCTGCACATGTGAACAAACCCGCGTGGCATTTAAACGGCTCGTCGGTGCAGCCTCCTCACACTGGCGCTAGTCTCACAGATAGATAGAGAACCAGTCGACAGAAACATGGGAACGTAACAAATCGACCCAAGGCCAATCAAGTTTACAACAAAAGCATGAGCCTTTCATCTCACTGAAGCAGAATTTGCTAGGCTTAAGGAGCAAGATCTTAGCACTAAGCAGTTTACAGAGGTTTACTGTGCAGTTGGTGAGAACATCAGCTGCTACAAGGCCATTTATGATGAAAAAAAAAGGAAAAGTCTGTGCAAGCAACCCTAGACATCTTTTTCAAGAAACTGACTTCAATGGTGAGCTCCCCCCTCCAGCAACAGAATCAAACCCTGATTCTCCAGCACTGTCTCCATCATCACCTTCCCGTTAATGCTAGCTGCCTTCTTGCCTCAGAAATGCCCCTTCTGGTAAGCAAGGCATTGATGCAGCACTGGATGGGTGTGAACACTTATTATTATTTTGTGAAATTTCTCCTATCTCCTATCTGAAGTTTCTATATGAGTTTGTCTTTATGTTCTATTTGTTTGAATTAAAAGAAAGAACACAGTAGTTTTAGTATAGGGGTGTTAAATTATTATTGTTATTACAGTATTACACTGTATTATTATGACCACGTATGAGCCATTGTAGTACTGTTATTATTATCAGGTATGCACTATTCATCAGGGATCTGAGTTATATACAAATCGGACCTAAAGACATTCTCTGGAACATGTCTCGCCAGTAACCTGGGGGCCACCTGCATCGTGCTTCCCTAGGCATGCACACGAATGCCTGAAGGGCTGTGCTGGCTGCACAGCTTTTTCTTTCGGGTCTCATCCTCACCCTTCTCGTGCTGGACTCTGTTTCCCAGGTCCCCTCATCTCCTTGTTTCCTATTCAGTGCGACCAGAGAAGGTGCTGACCGGAGACTAAAGCACAGAAGAAAAGGAGATGCCAATATTTCTCCTCTCTTTCAGAGTCAGGGAAGATTTCCAGCAGCAGCCACACCTTCCCTGCTGCTCTGGCTGCTAGAAAGCCCCAAGTTGCATGGTTCTAACTTTTCCTTGGCAATCCCCTATATAATGCTCACCCATCAAAATGCCTCTTGTTTTTCTCCAGCACTCCAGCCTCTCCAGCACCATATCCATCACCATCTTCGAATTTATATCAGCCTACCTTCTTCCTATGCTCCCACTGTTGGGCTAGCAGCTCCCCAAAGCGCCATGTTAACCTGCATGCCTCTCACCATTCCATCCTCTGTGTAACTTGCAAAATCAAATGGTGGCCAATGGAATGTGGGAAGTTACTATTACTGTGCCTCTATTTGTACAGATAGTATGGTGAGTGGACCTCAAGGCTTATTTCTTATCTACTGCTGTGTAGCCAACCACCTTACAACTTAGTGGTTTAAAATATCATGTATTTTTGTGTAGTTCTGCAGTGAGGGGACAGCTTAGAGGGGAAAGCTAGTCTTTGCTCCATGTCATGTCACCTGGGGAGTCTCCACTGACCTGTAGGGTTTACCTCCATGGTGGTCTCATTCACGTGGCTAGCAAGTTGGTCCTGGCTTTTGTCTGTGGCCATTGACTGTGACCTTGGTTATTTTCCACGTGCCTTTCCCTGTAGTTCATTGCATAGCTCTCAGAGAAACTAAAATTCCTCTCTGGTAACTGGCTTATCTCAGAGCACAAGAGTGAAAGTTACCAGGTATTTTTAGTGCCTGAGCTTAGAAATCCCAGAACGTCACTTTGGCCTCATTCTATTGTTAAAAGTACTCAAGGGCTAGTCCAGATTCCTAAAGAAGGGAAGCCTCCACTTTTTGAATGGTTGGGAGAAACAAGAAACCACTGCAAAAGATTATTTGTG